>VOPJ01003707.1:0-12708 GCA_014673585.1 Semibalanus balanoides
TTTCAATGCCAAGCACGGAAAATGGCTATCTCAACTCAAATCTAATGTTAAGGTGGGACAGTCCCTTTAACTAGACATGTATCCGCTGTGGCAGTGACGCGCCAGTTTTAAATTAAGCCTTGTGAATGTTGCATAATGCATATATGATCTCAGTTTTCGACCATAGTGATGAGGTGACGCCACTTCCGAAAATTGGGGGGACGGAGGCATTCTGAAGTCGATTCTTTCTATGCAACGCCCAGCCATTGGCGTAATGCTAAAACCCGGCAATGTAAGTGGTAACGAATATTTTTTAGAGATGACTCCCAAATCCTCGCGCTTTCGACGTCCATGATCTCGACTTATTAATCTCCATGATCGAGTCCAGAGAGTCTCTCTGGGTCGGCAGACCGAATCATCGCTTTCAACGCGGTCGCAAGGAGGGGGAGCCAGGAGGAGCAACACGCCTTAAGCCGACAGAGTTCCGACGGTGGACTGGTCTCTGAACCGGTTCCTGGCGTGGACTGGTCCTTGAAACCGACAGAGTCCGGCGTGGAGTGGCAAAGGCACTACACAATCAAGGGACTAGGAACGTCAAGACAAGTGGGAAAGAGGTGGAGTGAACTTTGATCTTAGTCTTGAGAAGAAACCCCTTCTTTGGAAAATGTATTTTCAGATTTCATCGTTCTCTCCTTGGCGAACTTTTTTGCCATCAATTTGTTTATTACAAAACAAAAAACAATATTTTTGCAAAAAAGGTGAGAGGCCGTACCCCGGCCCCCAGTTCATACGTCTATGCTGCAATCAAATAAACTTATAGCCAGGGGCGTGACTTCTCCAGAAAAGATGGGGGCTGCGCTGGAAAAGATATTCATTTAAAAGTTCCATCAAATTTTATCAAAAATACATCCCCGGATTTTACCCCATTCCTTCGTCCAGAGTTAGGGAGGGCTCAACTGAAAGGAAACTACACCCCTGTTTTGAGCAAGCTAACTTGTTGGGCTAGCAAACTTAACGCGCTTTATGATTCATCGAAGCGCCTCAGGCATCAATACTATAGCATGTATCCGCTATAAAATTTCACCTGTTTTCCTTCATTGTTGGCTGAGGGCGGCGACAGTCGCCGGAGTGATTATTTTGCACAACAGGTGTTTTTAGAAACAGTGACAGATATAGGATGTGCCGAGCGCCTGACTATGGCGGCCGGGCCTCAAAGAAGCTCCCTGCTTTTTTAGTGATTTTACCTTAACTGAGAAGTGGTGATCCTAAAAACATGTCAAGAGCAGCAAGTGATACCGCTGCATGCATATATTTGTAATCGCAGATTCGTACTGCCTTCCCCTATTTGCAAGATATCTCCATTAAAAATGTTGTTTATCTTTGCTAGGGGTGCCCGCTCAACTGACATGGCAAAGCTCGCCCGGCGGGCCTCCGTTCTAATCCGCTTTACCGTCCCGGAGAAGGTTGGACGCGGAATCTGGACAATCCGCAGCCGGAGATGACATCTACCGGACCGCGGAGCGGTGGACTCGTGACCTGGCTGATCGGGGCCGGCCTGGAGAGTCAGGGGCGCACCCAGCCCCTGGTGCATGGGGGCGCAGCCTGCGCGGGCCGGCGCGGGCCCAAGCTCCCGATCTGGCTGCGGGGCCGCGGGACGCCCGGTCATTCAACTAACGCCGGGCTGCCGTCTGGGCAGGGGCGGTGCCGGACATACCAGAGGAAGGAGAGCGGGTCGCCGTCTGCAAGTACGCCGCGGCGCGGAGCGTGGTCGGGACGGAGCAGGGCGGCACGGAGTACGACCGGGCTGATTCGGGTAACGACATCCGCCCGAGCCCGTTCAGGGCTCGGCGATCCCCGTTGTGTGAAACATAGGCTCCAGACATGACCCCGGCCAGACCGACTGACAGCGGCGGGGCGGATTATCGGAACTAACCGCCGCGCTGCCTGACCCTGCCCGGCTGACCGGCCCGGCAGCGGCCCGGCTCGGACGGAACGGACACGGCGGCGCGGCGGGTCAGCCCGCCCGGCTCGAATCCGTCAAAATCGGACAATCAATATCAATAGACTATGCCATCCTTGACGAGGTGAACATTATGCTTAACGAACACAACTTTGGTGTCTTATGCGTTGGTGAAACCTTCTTGACTGATCAGGTGGATGATAGGTACCTGCTGTTCCCTGGCTACGTTGTGACGCGACGTGACCGCGTCAGCAACGGCGGCGGAGTCTGCATCATACGAAGGGACGACTTACAGGCAGAGGTTATGACGGTGCCATCAACAGGGTCGCCTCTGGAGACGCTCTGGATGCTTGTCGGCGGAGGCTCCCCGATGATCATAGGAGTAGTATACCGTCCCCCGAAGTCGCCTATCGCCTCCACGCTGGACGATCTGCACCATCAGCTGACTTACGTCCTCACCAAGGGCAGAGCCATCTACGTCCTTGGTGACATCAACATCGACCTCCTGCGGCCATCATCACCGGAAGCGCGGAGATACATCGAGATGCTGCACGACCTGTCTCTTGAGCAGGTTATCACCGAAGCGACTCGTACTTGCGAAACTACTGCAAACTATTACATACATCATTATCGTCCCAGACCTGATCTCACGGGCGAGCCTTCGCGTCATCGCGTGCGGCAGTAGCGACCACGACCTGATCGCAGCGAACGTGGCAGGCGCTCGCGAGCGCCGCCGCCCCCGGGAGATCACGGTCCGATCGACTCGCCACCTCAACGAGGACGCGCTCTGTTTAGACCTTTTGCAGGCCGACTGGGAACAGGTTTACCGAGCCGGGACAGCCGGAGAGAAGTGGGACTCAATGGTTGCACGTGTGGGACGCCAGTATTAACGATCACATGCTATGAAACGCGTTAAACTTCGCCCACTGCGCCATGTCATGGTTATCTGAAAACCCAGAGCTCCGTTGGCTAATCCATAGAGATAAGGCTCGTGGGTTGCTATGAACCGTCAGCCCTGCGAGGCAACATTACACTGAGTACCGAAACACGGCGAAATAGTGTAAGAGAGAGATACAAGCCTGTTCTGAATATTTTGGCCATTTCGGTAGCCGCCACTCCTTCCCCGTCTGGGACTTGGAAGGACTATCCGCTCGCTTTAATATTGGCATCGAAACACTCCGAACCGAAATGTGAAAACCTTAGTGGAGCGATACTACTGCGTGGGCGGCAAACTGAATCGATACTTTTGTAGGTCCGGGTCAAAGGTCGCCGAGGGGCTTGCCGTGACTGACCGCAGTGAACGCCATGTCCCAGCCGTCCCCCGTGTATGCAGCAGCATGTTTCGTGTGAAGCCGGCGACCCTGCCGGAGCTTTCTGTCGCTCTGCAGTGCATGGGTACCTCGCGAGCGAGCGGAAACGATGGTATCACCCTACAAATGCTGCGGATCACATTTCCGGTGATAGGGCCTCACCTGTTAAACATCATAAACTGCTCTCTGTCGACCGCACAGTGCCTGAAGGCAGGAAGGTGCGGTGTTGTTCCGTTGTCCAAGCATGGGACCAGACTGACCGAGCAACTATAGGCCGATCTCGACTTATCCTTGTAGGGAGCTTGTGAAAAGATAGTAATCTTAACAACTCCGCATCATATCTCGGTTGAAAACCATATTTTAGTGTTCTCACACTGGCTTCCGTCCCGGACACTCCACGGAGACGGGCCATGGCTCGCGCGATATTACGTGATTCTAATTGATACGGGATTAATTACTACAATCCTAACTAGCGGACCCATCGAATAGCATTTGACAAGCGTCGAGCAGCCGGTCTCTTGGAAAAGATGGGGATGGTAACGGCATTAGTGAATCACTGGTTCCGTAGATCTGGCTTCGGTCGCGTCTCAGTCCATCCAGGCAGCCAATACCCCTTCGCAGTGAAACCCACGGAGTAGGTTCAAGGTTTCACTTTTGGCCCAAATTTTTTGTTGAATTTACAAATGCTTCTCGTACTATTTGCTCACAGTATGCAGCAGTATGGGATGACGGTCATATTTTCGGACATGTGTACCTCTGCTAACCTCAGTGCCTTCTAAAGCACGCGCTCATCGATCAGCGATGTCAGTGGCAAACTGGACTGGTTTACACAGAACCGAGCTTCAAAAATTAAATCCAAACAAAACAAGATTTACTTTTGAAAGATCGTCTCGCCGTAGTTCCTCCATCACCAGTTTCCGCACCTGTTGGGGACGAGATTAAAGCGCGACCCACGGAAATAATTTATTGGTTTTAATTTTTGGACTCCAACAAAGACGTGGGAAAAACAAGTTTTCTCAAGTAATCGTCGTTGCTTTAAACATTCTAGTAGGACTCTCAAATTGAGGCATCAAATTACTCGTGAAACAAAACACTTCTGGTCAAGTCGCCTCGTTTTCCCCCACAATCAGGTACTGCCTCACTGTATGGGTAAGCTGTAACGTAACGCAAAAGATATACGAGTCCAAAGATTTAATTAACTTTGTCCGCGGCCATCTATAGAACTAGTTTCATAAAGAAATCTAGCACATTTTCACCTGCCCTTGCAGATTGGAAGTTGGATGCCTGAAAAGTGGAACGGTATGAGATGGGCTGACGCGACGTGCAATGCTGTCTAGGTTTATTATGATCGACTGCGACGCGCCTGCCATGTAGCTGCAGGAATTAGGAAAGCCGCTCTGATTTGTCGGCTGCGCACCTTGACCCCCAGCCCTCAGAGGCAGGAGCCACTGCACCGCTCCCCGGGTACGAACTGAAGCCGCTACCTATGCGTGCACTCTGCGTATCGCATGTCGGGTCAATTGGCTTGGAACAGGTTGCCCCCACGGTCAGAACAATCAGACGTCTGTCATACGATTCGTACCGTTGCAAGAGACTCGTGATTCTTTGGAAAAGAAAGGAAGGGAAAAAACTGTGTGACTGTAAGTTTAACTAATGTTAGCTGTAGTTGTTGTAATTGGATTTGATGTCATAGTGTGTTTTTACTATGTGAGGTTAGGTCCCATTTAAAATATCATTCTTGTTCATGACGATGACCACTGAAAAGCCATCTGATGGAGGGGTTTAATAAACTGATTGAATGTTCCAATTTGGAGCGTGATTTTTTGCTAAGAACTTCGCTCTATTCCACTCTTGCTCGAAGACTATTGATACGGGAGCCATCGAAATATGTTATATATACCCATCTCGTTTTGTCTATACGAGATGGTCTGGGAGGGTCCAGGAGGTAACAGACTCCCCCCCCCCCCAGAAGGGGCCGCAGCCCAGCGAGCTAATGCGAGCTGAGTGTTCTATGCCTGGGTCCCTGCGACCGTGTTCGCTGTAAGGGTTAGGTCACGTTCGATTATGTTATAGTTTTGTTTTGGCCACACTTTGCCGGTCAATGAGGTTTGTCTGCAGCGCCAGTTTTCCGAAATTTTTGTCTAATTTTACCATAGAAGCACTCATAATTACCACAATAGTACTCATAAATAGGTATAAATTTAATTAATATAGGTACTACCAAGTTCTCTCAAATACCAGAGAAGCAGGAGTGCGTTTTTTGTGCGTTAAATACCACACCATATTTTGTACACTAGTAAAAAATACCACCGATTTGATTGCATTGCTAACTTGTTTAGCCTTTGACAACAGTGAAATTATTTTAATTATTTTGAATCATTGATGAAAATTATCTGTAATGTTTGATGAATTTCATTTGTAATAATTTATGACCAATATTTGCAGTCGTTGATGAAAATCATTCGATTTTTTTTAACACATTATTGAAAAGTATAATTTTGAAACTATTTTTGTTTTTTATATATAATGTTTTTATAAACACTGCTTTCACGAAGAAGCTAACAATTCAGAGTCTTCATCCAGAAAGAGCCGCAGACGGGTAACTGCACCCAGCTTGTCGATCTCGGAACTCGGAGGCGCAGCTCAATGACTGCTCGAGACTCAGTTGATGCTGGTAAACACAGCACTCACACACAGTTTGTGCTGGTAAACCAGGTCCGTAGCCAGGAATTTTCTCAGGAGGGGGGGAGGAACGTCGGATAAAATCCAATAATGCTTCTCAGCCATATGGTGCTGACCGGGGAGGGGGGAGTAGGGTCGGGTTTTCAGATAATCCCATTTTATCTAGTGTTTATTTATTTTGCTCAGGGGGGGGGGAGACATGGCTCCCGTGTCCCTCCTTGGTAAACACAGCAATGATTGCTCCCTATGGTAATAACAGTGTAGTTTTTTGTCACAGCGTAGTCATTTGTCCCTGTGGTAAACACAGCACCCTCATCCCTCCAATCAATGACACATGTCATGTCATTGGTGATTATCCTTGTAACATCTACAGCATATTAGTAACATACTATCCAGCCAGCGCCATAGCTTACTTCGTGAAGTCCTAGGCATCACAGGCTGTGATCGCAGTCTCTAGCATTAATATCCTCCCCGTCAAGTATCCTCATTTACCGCTGGGTCTGTATGGTTAGAGCGTTAATTGCATAAGCAGTCTGTCAAGACAAAGCTAGTGCCGCACCAAAGCGGCGATTTAAACAGACATCATCACGCTCGTATTACAGCCGAGACATAACCATACAGTTGAGCGGAGAGACTTAATCAGCCTCGAATACAGCCAAGGCGTGGAGACTGCCTTAATGAGAAAGCGTGTAATCCTGCTTCTGCTTTAATCCCGCCCGGGTAGGTGCCAAGATGCCGGGTAAATGGCGGGTACGACGTGTCCCCCTCGTTTCGCCCCTAATTCAGGCTAGAGCTTCGATTAAAAAACGAGCGTGTTTCTTGTGTCGAGAGGAAGCCATTGATATGTGATTGTAAGGTCCTGGATCAATAGATGGCCTCTGAGGTCATGTAAAAGACCAAAATTTCACAAATCATATATGTGTGGAAATTAAATACTTATCGAGCAAAAATGATAAAATTAACATCTTAGTTTGCTTAATACATGCCAAATTGTAAATCAGCGTCACAAAATGACCTATAAACAGTCAAAATCTAAAAAAGTTATGCCAGGTGATCTGAGGTCAGTGACCTCGACTGACATTTGAAAGCGCATGACCCCAATGCAACAAATAATTATGCCAAATGGCTCAAATATTTGAAATCAGCGTCAAAAACTGTCCAAGAAGCTGCCCGAAGCCAAAAAATCATATGAGGTCATCGGAGGTCTGTGACCTCGGTTGACCTCATAAAAGGTTAGTCGAGGTCACAATCTCAGCAGAAGACACACCTATCACCTGTTAACACCTTTGCATTTGCTCCTTAACGTCAAACACTGGGAAGCTGCACATGTAACAAGGATCGATACTGCAAGACTCCAGTTTCGCCTGACATGACCTTGAGAAACAGGTCATAGGTAAAGGGTCATTAAATTCTGATATTTGAATTTTTTAGAGCAAGTGCAAAATTGTTCAAAAGTAGGGTGTTGAAAGTTTCATTGCGATTGGTTAAAAACTACGTAAGTAATTTGGGAAAAACCAAGGGGGTGTCATTGCCCCCCTATCTGGGCGAGGGTTAACCCGCGCACCACTGGGCCTCGGCATTGCCCGCACCCTACTCGGGGGTGTTTGAACANTTGATAATACGGGACTCCAGTTTCGCCTGACATGACCTTGAGAAACAGGTCATAGGTCACGGATCATGCAAGTTAGAAGTTCGGAATTTAATGAGTATATGTAAAATTGTTAAAAAGTAGGGTACTCAAAGTTTCATTGCGATCAGTTTCAAACTACGTGAGTTATTTGGGAAAACCAAGGGGATGGCATCCAACCCACCCTATCCGGGCGGGTTGGGTATATAATAGTGGTGCCAATCGGTGCAGTTTTTTTTTCGGAAATCCAAATTTGTCCGAGTACCGATTTGGTTTCGGACGGACAAAGCATATTTCTTCGGACATTCTTCGGGCATCCAATGTCCAGGGAAGGCTTGTAAAAATCATTAATTTTATTTGTATCAATAAATATTGACCTGTATATAAATGGATATATGATGACTGTGGCTTTCGGATATCCTAACTGTTGCGTTATTTGACACAAAAGCCTATTTTTTGTATATGTTGGGAATGATACACTGGATGTCTCACATTCCGTATCATACATTTGTTCTGCAATCAGCATTCGGACAAATTTCGGACAAACAATGATCTTCGGAAAGTTTCGGAATTACAGCTGACCATGGTCTTGGACATCGGTCGGACATTGGATACATATTTTCTGAAACTGGCACCACTAGATAACCACGGTTAAGCTACTTTATGTTTTATTAACCATAGGGACACAGGAAATGTGCACGTGTGCTCCCGTACCGTTTCATATATTTAAAACCTGTTTGGCAATAGCTTTACAAGAGCGCTCCCGTTCGGCCGTTGCCCGAAAAGGCGCTATACTAGTATGTAATATTGATCATGACAAAAACGCACAAATCCAGGCATTCTATAGAATCCCTGGCCGATGAGGCATTCTATAGAATCCCTAGGTTTCTATAGAATGCCTGACCAATTAGGCATTCTATAGAATCCCTAGGGATTCTATAGCATGCCTGATTCTACACATTGCCTGTAACATATATACATATAAATATATATATATAATAATATATATATATACATATATATATATAAATATATATTATATAATATATATTTATATATATAAAAAATATCATATAAATATCTATATACTATATGTGTGTGTGTATATATATGTATATATCTGTATATTTATATATATAATATATATATAATATATATAATATAACGGTATATAACTATAATATATATATTCTTGTAAACAAGTTTATTAAATATGACCGTAGATTTCGCTTTTTTATCAACGCTTCTCTTTTGCAAGTTTTTTCTATTTTACGTACGCAGCGCAAATTTCTCATTTCGGAGGCTTAGGTTAAAGATAAGATCTCCAAGGCACATTTAACTACATATTGTCGCATGTTTCAAATAACTAAGCTATCCATTTTCAAGACATTTTAAGCTGAATGCTTGATGGTAAGTAACAAGTGCTACTCTAAAATACTTAAACATGTTTAAAGTATTTTTAATGTTTAAGTATTTTTAGAGTAGCAACTTTGTTACCTTACCATCGAAGCATTCAGCTTTAAAAATGTCTTGAAAATGGATAGCTTAGTCTATTTGAAACATGTCGACAAATATCAAGTAAATGTGCCTTGGGAGATCTTATCTTTAACCTAGCCAATGAAGAGAAGGCACTTGTACGTAAAATATAAAAACTTCAAAAGAAACCTGAAAAAGCAAATTCTGCGATCATATTTAATCAAACTTGTTTTACAAGAAAGATATCTGCCGAAATAACAATATATATATATATATATATATATATATATATATATATATATATATATATATATGTATATAGCCCCAGTTAATATTGTTTAGCAGAAAACAACCAAGCGTTTGTAGCCGAAAAGATGAAAATAAAAACAACTTAATGATATAGGTACAAATATGAAAGCAGCGATGAAATGTTAAAATATAAAAGTAACCTAGATTGCATTATATAAATGTAAAACACTTTCGACTCCATATTAAATACATGTTACTAGCCTCGCAACTACTCAGCTCATACACTTGGCTAAGATGGTACAAACTACAAAGGCACGCGACCCTGTGTTGCAGCGGGGTGTCGACAGCCAACCTTTGCATGATCGTCCGTTGGGAGCCGCCTGGTGGCCGGGAGGGCAGTCACAGCGGAAACTGCCCGGGCTGTTGATGCAGCGGCCTCCCCGGCACAGTCCCGCAGTACGGGAACATTCGTCAATGTCTGTAACACGAGCATCGAAGCGACCATCAGCGTCACTAACACCACGGATCATTGCAAAATGGAAGGATTCTCGACGATTTTGACGACTATTTCCCAGCCAACAATTAACTTGGGCACTGATCGGGCACAATGGTTTAATCCCATTGTGCCCGATCAGTGCTCACGTTTATTGTTGGCTGGGTTTGCACCGTGGCACTATGGGCTAGAATCCCGATCTTGCCCGCCACATAAGCGTACCCAAGGGGGCGGGTGGGAGAGCAAAAGGGGCAATTGCCACCCTGAAGGTCCGTGCATGCCCCCGTGGCCAGTGGGCCCCTTTGGAAATAGGGTCTGAACTAGAGGTGGCATAACGTGGACCCGAGGACCCGGTCTCTAGACCCAGTCTGGACCCAGTTGGTGCCAGACTGGGTCCCGCCAAATGACACCGGGTACAGACTGGGTCCAACTTATGTGTCACTCTAATTTCACGCAAATACGACCTGACACGCAGGTTTCTGTGTGCTGCTGGCCAATCTGAACTGTATGTATTTGCAACTACAAGAGTAAGTTTACTTGTAATAACCGTAGAGTGCAGATTTGTCAATTTAATATGCGAAACAACATTCTGCAAGTTGGGTCCACCGGGTCCAAACTTGCCTTGCACCTGGTAAAACTGGGTCCATTTTGGAGTTTTGGGGACCGGGTCGGGTCTGGGTCCTAAAAATATCAATTTTTGCCACCTCTAGTCTGAACTCACGAAGGGCCGTATTTTGTCTGTAAAGACCACGCGAAGCGTGGTCTTAAGAGTGTTTAGAGCAAATGAGAGGCTCTTCAGAGGTTATTCGGATGGTTTTGAGGTCAGAGTACCCCTTAACCCGCGCCCCACTGGGCCTCTGTATTTCCTTCGCCCGACTGGGCGGGGGGGGGGTTGAACACCCCTCCTCTAACTCGGCTCCTACGGCATGTAGACCAAAACAAAAAACACTGTTCCAACCGTTATCACAAATAATTTCGAAACTATTTTGGTCTTTTTTTCGCTCACGTCAAAACTCAGGTCACCAGAGGTCATCGAAGGTCAAATTTGCCAATTTTAGGACATCGCTCAAGAAACCTCCAAATATCTCGGAAACTATGCTATCTAGAAACAAACGTTAAAAAATATCGCTAGCCATTGAAATTTGCATTCGCATTGAAGTCCTCAAAGTTGACCTCAGGTCAATAGTTAAGGCTCCAGAGGTCATTTAAGTCCAAAATGCTAATTTTGGCAACACATATTTTCGCGAATAACTTTTTTTACCTAACAAAGATAACGCAATACTGTTTACGCCAACGTTTTTGTCTCGTCAAGGCGCTTTGAAATATGTCAAATTTGATCATGTTAGTTCAAATTAAAAAAATGACCTCAGGTCAAGGTCAAGTGGTGACCCAAGTAGGTCATTTTGCATATCAGGAGATGTGTCTTGACGAGACGAACACATTGGTGAAAGTTACACTTTAACCCGCCATTGGCTGGGGGGGGGGCGAAAAACGCCCCCCCCCCTCAGGGATTTTCACAATAGCTCACAAACGAACAGCGCTATCAACGCCAAACTTAGGGTACCTTATCCTACATCAATTTGCCGTCTTCAATGCATTTTTTTTTTAAATCGTCGAAAATTTTCGAGCTTTAACGAATTTAGTGACGTCACTACACACTACTTTGGCGCAAATATCAGCTAAGCTCTAACAGGCTGTAAATAAACCATTCCTTAAGCAAAATGCAATCCAAAAACATCAAAAGATAGCAAATTGCAAGGGGTAGAAAAAGGCTATCTCGGATTTTTGAAAATTTTGGATTTTGACCAAAACAAAAACAAAAAATCCGTTTTTTGGAAAAAATGCCCACAAAATCAACATTTTTTAAAATTTTCAAAAAACCGGAAGATAATGTAAAGAGAAAAAAAAAAAAACCACATATTTACATTACCCAAACCGAATTTAAAAGCCATATCTCTATTTTGGAATCACTAATTGCTTTCCCAAGTATGATTACCATCAGAACATCACTTTTTTAAAAGTACGTTTTAGGGGCTATATATCGACCAGATACATAAAAATTATGTACCGACTGTGTTGCTAGACAAAACTGGATTATATTAATGCATTTTGTTAATTACATTTAATATGTTCAAAATTTGAACCTCTTATGACCTGACCTTGACCTTACAACTCGGGTCAGATCTGAAAATGGCTGCTATAAATCGAGTTATTGTGTAATATAACCCATAAACATGTGTCGCACTGATCTCTTAGCAATTAGTGAGCCTGATTTGGACCATGACCTTGACCTTGACCTTTGCTGACGTTTTACTTTTGCTTATACGAGAGATGCACTATACATGAAGAGCACTTTGTGCGAATTTCGTCTCAATATAGGCTATGGATGGGAGTATGGCCAAAAACTAAAATAACTACCATTTGACCTTTGACCTGACTGTGACGTGACATATGACCTTATTTATCAAATTTCAAGTAAGCTTAAGAGTGATCTCGTTGAGAGCTTTCGATTGCCGTCTTGCGCGTCTCGCTGCGATTATTCGTTCGGGAGATAAGGTGGGGGGAGGCGTTTTTCGCCCCCACCCCAGCCAATGGCGTTCGGCTGAGACCCCAGCCAATGCCGGGTTAAGAGTGTTTAGAGCAAATGAGAGGCTCTTCAGAGGTTCTTCGGAGGGTTTTGAGGTCAGAGTACCCCTTAACCCGCGCCCCACTGGGCCTCTGCATTTCCTTCGCCCGACTGGGCGAGCGGGGGGTGGGTGGGTGAACACCCCTCCTCTAACTCGGCTCCTACGGTATGTAGACCAAAACAAAATACACTGTTCCAACCGTTATCACAAATAATTTCGAAACTATTTTGGTCTTTTTTTCGCTCAAGTCAAAACTCAGGTCACCAGAGGTCATCGAAGGTCAAATTTGCCAATTTTAGGACATC
>VOPJ01003708.1:0-12989 GCA_014673585.1 Semibalanus balanoides
GGTTATGGCTTGGGGGTTGTCGATAGTAGTGGCAGATTACTCAGCCGGTTTTCACTACCAACACGAGGCCACGGCATGGCTTACTCAGCTAAGCTAGCCACTGGTGTGGTGTTTGCGCGTCGTCCTGGGGATTATGCTGTGGTTTGGCAGTTGGACAGTAACGGCGGAGCTAGCGTTAACAAACAAATCCAGGCGGCAAAGGGGCGGCACTTTTTCGGTCATGGTGTTTTCTCTGCAGATAGTCGCTGGTTATATGCTACTGAGAATGATTTCTCTGCTAAGAGTCGAGACGATAAACCACTGACTTCCATCACTCCTATCACTTCCGTGACTGGCGTTATCGGTATATATGATGTGAAAACGACTATACCGGATAGCCGAAGTCGCCACCAACGGCGTGGGGCCGCATGAGCTGATTCTATCCGCAAGATGGGCAAACGTTGTTCATCCGCCAATGGTGGTATTTGCCACTCATCCTGACAGCGGTAGAACTAAGCTGAATCTGCAGACCATGCAGAGTAATATCACAGCGCTCAGTCTTAAAGATGGTTTGCCAGTTGACGCTAGTCAGGTTAAGCAGTGGCGGTTGCCTGAAGGGATTGCAGAGGCTATCTCTGCGGCATCTGGTTGAGGATGGTTCTGGCAATATCTGGATTGGTGGTCAGTATCAGCAGAGCGCAGAGTCTGGTCATCTGGCAGATGACAACAGTGTCGCGCTAATTGGCAGAATATCTGCGGTACAGCGTGCTGCCACTGCCAAAGTGCAGCAGTTAGAAATGCCTGAATTGCCACAAGTTATTCAACAGAATTTATCGAACTACCTGTCATCTGTCGCATTTAACCCAACTCGCAATGAGGTGATATTTACCGCTGCCAAAGGCAGGGGCTATTTACAGATTTCACTAAACGATAGCACTATCGCATCGTCAGACAATATTGCAGATATCTGTCACTGGTATCCAACTACGGAGGTCAGTGGTGTCGCTGGATTTGCTGTTGAAACGGCAGCTGATAAGTCATCGGAATTAGCGACCGCCCTCGTTATTGAGAGAGAAGCGGCTGGCGGTGACCACTGAAAAGGGAAGTGGTACGGCTTAGTGCGGAGTCTGAGAAAGGTGTTGATCTGGTAGATAGCTATCGCAAAACTGCGGTGGCTTTTGATAATCATTTACTGGCATTATTACCGTCACAAGAGCTGTAAGATTTACAACTCTCACATTATTCAACTATCTTTCTAGCGGTTTATTGATGAACCTTATTCAACAGTTGGTTGTGTAATGCAATGTAATGTAATCATAATTCGAGCATGATTGGCTGATGGTCTGACGCATCAGTTTGGGTGTCGGTATAGACGGTGGTTACTTGGTCTAGCAGGTTGTCGCTGACGAATATGAAGTCACGGCAGTGAGGTCCCTCCGGCCACTGTTTGTGGTCATAGATGCCACAGCTCGGCGGGTGCGCTTCATTGGGATGCAGATGACTCCAAGCGTCTGTCAGCGGGGCATCTGGGTGCGCGTTGCTGTTAGGCCCAGTACCTTGTGTGATGATGTTATAGGCTGCTGAGTCGGCTGAGAAATTGAAATCACCACAGAGTACTCGACGATTGGATCTGACTATCTCGCTGTAGGCGCCTTGGCTGTCAAACAATGGCGGCTGAGAGGTCAACTGACAGATTTGATCATTCACTTGGTGGATGTGAGATGCTTGTGCCAGACGCTGCGCTGCGGAGTGAAACTCAAGATGAGTGGTCATGATGCAGAGCGGCGGAGCAGAGGGAACTTGTACAGTTAGTTCCAGCATTGCGCGGCATTTGTCGGATAGCACTATCACCTTCAATAGGCTGCGGTAATGGGTGGTTATAAATAGACAGTACCGGATGCTTTGAGAGTATCACATTGCCGTATTGCTCGCGGCCCAGTTTAGGGTCACGCATGGCGTCGTAGGCTGGGCCAAAGACGATTTCATAAGCCCTCGAATAGTTCTGCTAAGCTCCTCAATTTGATTGGGTCGGCTACCATCTGCTTGGCTGACGTTGGATGGCGACTTCCTGCAAGCAGATGATATCAGCATCAGCAATCAAGTCATAGCAAAGATGGTGTTAGCTATGCGCTTGAGCGATATGTTGCCATCTATGCCGAGGCCATTTTGTATATTCCAAGTTACTATTTTGGTCATATCTGTTTTATCTACTTCTATCTATCGTGTTTACAGTAGTCTTTACTTTATGCCAGCGTGCATAAATGACTGAACGAATTGCTTCTGGAATAGTAAGAAAGCGATTAGCAAAGGGAAGATAGACAGCAGAGTAGCTGCAGATATAACAGACCAATCAACCCCAGATTCTGGTGCGGCGAATATGCCAAGTCCTACGGTTAACGGTCGTGTTTCGACTGAGTTAGTAATGACTAGAGGCCAGAGGAAGTTGTTCCAATGGTGGCAATAGAGACTAATGGAGAACGACAGGTAGTTGGCATGCTAATGGTACGTAGACACGATTCCAAAATCCCCAATATGTGCCGCAGCCTTCTAAACTGAGTGCACTGTCTTCTAGTTCTTTTGGTATATGATTTTAAATGTCTTGGCGTTAGCAAAAAGACTACAAAACGCACTGGCAACATAGGGCAAAGCCTATATCCTGCAATGGTGTCTACAAGTCAGTTTTGCCAAGGGTGCCGTAGTGTGCGTGCAGCGAGAGAGGGAGTGAGGTGAGCGGAGCGAGAGTGAATCAGTACTAAAACAAAGGCGGACGTTTGAGCCCGAAGAAGTTAAAGTCGAACAAAAAGCATAGGCTGCTAGAGTTGAGAACCAATGCTGCAGGGTACAGAAAGCTCACGACTAAAAATGTATTGATGCCATATTGCACAAACGGCGCTTGGCTTAGTGCTTCACGGAAGTTGTCTAGGGTTAACGGTGACGTCAGATCAAAGTGCATGGCGTCACTGCTGCTATGGAAGGCAGCCCAGAATGCATATAGTAATGGTAAGATCCATAAGATAGCTAATATATAGGCGCCAAAGAGCTCTACGCTAGAAGTCAATTTACCTTTAAGTGTCATATTGTTTTTCATCTGTAGTGCACCCGCTTTTCAACGAAGAAGAATTGCGCCAGAGCTGTGATGGCTAACAGTGCCAACATAAATACAGTCAGAGGCGTAAGAGATATCTAGGAAAGAAAACGCTGTTTCATAGATATAATATAAAATTAAGTTACTGGCATTGTCAGGACCACCCTTAGTTAGTACAAATAGATGATCGACTAACTTGAATGAGTTTAAGAATGCATTGATCAGCACGAATAGTGTGGTTGGCAATAACAGTGGGAACTGTATCCGCCAAAAGAAATTCCAACGTGAAGAGCCTTCTAACTTAGCCGCTTCCTCTAGCTCTGGAGAGATTGTCTGCAAGCCGGCTAGGTAAAAGATCATAAAGAATCCCGCTTCCTTCCAAACTGTCATTACCATAATGGCGGGTAATACGGTGTCTGGACTGCCAAGCCAATTGTGGCCTTGGAAGCCGAAAATGGATAACATCTTTGAAATCGATCAAGCCGATGTCTGGCGCATAGAAGAACAACCAGATGTTAGCGACTGCAATCATCGGTAGCATGGTCGGTGTGAAGTAAGCCATGCGCAGAAAACCCCGGCCTGGTATCGCTTTGTTGACGATTAGCGCCATGATGATCGCCCAAACCGATAGATGTCGGTATTGTGCCTAGCGCGAAGCCACATGTTGTTGACGAACACTTTCCAGAAAACCGGATCGGAAAATAAGTTTTGATAACTTTCAATACCAGAAAATCGAGACGGACGAATGACCGATTGATTGGTGAAAAGAGAATTGATGAAAGTGGCTATCGTGGGATAGTGGGTGAATGCCACTAATAGTATGGCTGCGGGCGCAAATAACAGCCAACCCTGGATGTGCCTAGCATGATTTTTCATGATCTTCCGCTCGATTTGATTAATGATGTGTTATAAAATTGGTGAAATGTGAATGAGCATATAAGAACAGGCGAACAATCGTTCCCACACGCCGATGTGTTCACGATGTACTTACGAAAAACCACGAATTAGCGATACCGCTTCTACTCATCGCGCTCAAGCTGCTTTGTGCTTCTGGTTAACGCTTCTTTGCAGTTTTGATAGAGAATGATACCAAGCCTTTACGGATACGGCCTGACTGGTAGGTAGATAGCTCAGCAGTAGCAAACTCTAACTGATCACGAGCGACGGCTGCTGGTGGAAACTCTGCAATGTAAGACTTCAATGTGTCTGTCTCATATGCCGCTGGGCTAATCCCATATATCCGGTTGCCACAGACCATGCCGCTGAGTTTTCAGCTGATGTCATGAACTTGATTAGTTTCAAAGACGCTTGACGCTCTTCGTCTGAAGCACTCTTGAATATGTAGAAGTTACCACCGCCGGTTGGTGTACCGCGACGCTCGCCTGCTGGCAACATAGCGACACCAAAATCAAATGTGGCATTCTTTTTAACAGCTGAAAGGTTGCCGGTTGAGTGCCACATCATAGCAGTACGGCCTTCGAGGAAGTTTTGACGCAAAGTGCCCCACTCGATAGTGCCTTCTGGCATGACTTTATGGGTGCTACCAAGGTCTTTCCAGAAATATACTTAGGGGCATTAAAGGTAGTGGTATCGCCACTGCTCATCAATGTCTGACCATTTTGCATGGCAAGTGCGCCAAACATCCAGTACGGATATCCGGTTGATGGAATCATAAGGCCCCATTGTGATCCGTCGTCTTTAGTTAGTTTCTTACCAGCTGAAACTAGCTCGTCCCAAGTTGCTGGCGGAGTTTCTGGGTCTAAACCTGCGTCACGGAAGGCGTCTTTATTGTAGTACATAACGATAGTAGAACGCTGGAATGGGATGCCCCATGTCTTGCCAGCAGCAACGCCATTATTCCAGTAATGATGGGTTAGAACGCAACCAAAGCTTGGTCTTCGTCTGCTTAACGACTCTCAAAAGAACGATAGCATCTAGCTTCACGAAAGTTCGTGATATCGATAGAGAACATACCGATAAGTTGCGCAGCTGACCACTGTCTAGTGCAGCGAGTGCTTTCACACGGGTGTCGTTGTAGTTGCCAGCGTAGATAGCGTTGACTTTGATGTCTGGATTTTCAGTCATAAAGTTACCAACCATCGCATCAACTGTTTGGGTTAATGCGCCGCCTACTGCGACCGGGTAGTACATGGTGAGTTCTGTTTCAGCCATTGCGTTGCCGAGCTATTTAATTCTTACAGGTGTATTCATTTTCTATGGGCTTCTGTAAAGCTGTGAATACTAGTTATTATGTAGCCTTGATCTGTTCTTAAACCATGTTTCTACGGCGATTAACGCGAGTTTATATCAGCTATAAGGCGTTGCTCATTGCTGTCAAAACAAGGGTTGCACGACGTTACGTTTTCTCCAATAGAGATTTAAAAAGCTGTCCTGGCTCACGGATATAAAATTCTTGGCACATGTTTTGACTCTAAAGCACGGTTTCACCACAAGTAATCCACCCCTAAGTCAAGTGGCAGTCCGCTGTCACAAAAGAGATATGCTCTGGTCGAACGCCTATTGAGGTGGCATTAGCAGCGCTGGTAATGCTAGAGCGCATGCTCTCTGGCAGGGCAGCTTTGTCCACTTGATCGAGAGAGAGAATGTTCATCGGTGGCACACCGATAAACTGTGCGCTAAAGACGCTGTTTGGCTGAGTGTAAAGCTCGGCTGGTTGGCCGTGCTGAACTATTTGGCCAAATTTTAACAAGATGATTTGATCAGCCATAGACATGGCTTCTACTTGGTCGTGGGTGACGTAAACAACGGTTAGGTTAAGACGCTGTTGCAAGCCTCGGATCTCGTCTCGCATTTCTGCACGTAGTTTGGAGTCTAGATTAGAGAGTGGCTCATCCATTAGGCAGACAGTTTGCTCAGAGACGATAGATCTTGCTAAGGCAACTCCGCTGGCGTTGGCCGCCTGATAAATTAGCAGGTCTGCGGTCTAATAACTCTGATAGCCCAACCACGTTGGCAGCATCAAGCACTCTTGCTTCACGCTCTTTCGCTGGGACTTTTCTGACTTTTAAACCGAACTGTATATTCTCACGCACAGTGAGGTGCGGAAATAAAGCATAGGACTACCGAGGAGGCCTCGTATTGGGTCAGGTCTTGACCACCATGCTATAGAGCCAGAGGTGACGTCTTCAAGACCGGATATCATCCGTAAAATAGTCGATTTTCCGCAGCCAGAAGGGCCAAGTAAGACGGTAAAAGATTTGTCAGGTACGGTGAAAGAGACGTCATTTACGGCGTGCACATCTCCCCAGCTCCTGCATAAGTTTTTTATTTCTATACTGCTCATGCTTGGTTCTCTCCAGTGCATATTATAATATTGGTATCTGTTTCATTCGCGATGCGGGTGATTTCACTCGGTGGCGGTTGGTCACAAAATACTTTCGAATTGTCTTGTAATCTGCCGCCTCTAACGTGAGCGCTACGGCCAAATTTGTGGTGATCGAGGACTAAAAAGCTCTCTCGGCAATTTAGTCTAATCAGGTTGCGGACAGCGACTTCTTCTTCGTAGAAATCAAGAAGACCACCATCTTCGTCAACACCAGCGACGCCGAATATACCAAAGTCAGTCTTATAAGAGCCAAAGAATGCTTCAGTAGCGGAGCCTAAAATATCGTGGTCGCTATTGCGGATGCGGCCACCCGGTATATTGATCTCAAAACTCTTATTAGGCACTCATGATCTGTGCAATATTAAGACTGTTGGTGAATATCTTTAAGTCGCTATGTTTTAACAGTGCGGTGGCGACTATCTCTGGAGTAGTACCAATTCCTAAAGAAATTGAGCTGTTGTTAGGAATATATTCGGAGACTTTTTTGGCAACCGACATTTTGCCGATTCTGTTCAGAACCTGACGCGAGCCATAAGCAAGATTGCCCTCTGATGACAGTAGCTCTACACCGCCGTGGCGTCTGCGCGCTATACCCATGTCACAAAGCGTGTTTATATCTTTGCGAATCGTCTGAGTCGTGACATTGAACTTCTGAGCGAGACTGTCTACGGTCCAGAACTCTGTTTGACGCAATAGTTCCGAAATGCTCGCTTGTCTCATTTGAACTAGAAAGAATACTGTAAATAAAATACGTGTCATTATTTTCAAAGATTGTTGTGCTACAACTTACGATTAGTTGTTTTATAGATATATAGCCTTCACTCGAAGGTGCTACTTGACATGAAATTACATATGATATATTATATGAAATATCATTCAGATGAGCTGTCTGTGACAGCTTTTTGGTGGTAGTGCAGTAGTTATAGTGAAGACAGAATAGTTTTACGTTTTTAAATAGTGGGAGTAGTTGAGTTCAAAGTAATATGGATATTCTGTAGGAGGCTGTGAAAATAGATATCGTTTGACAGATATCGAATGACCTTTGACGACGGAGGGCAAGTTACCAGCGCTGCTTGTGGGCGCATAGAACGGTTGCAAACAAGCAGGAATTACCCGTCATTCGGTACCGGACGTTGTGCGGTTGGTGTGATCATTCGCTAAATGATTGATGGATATATCGATATCACATTATAGATATATGATCACGCTACAAAACCATCATCGGCGCTTTGGACAGTCTGATGAAAGTCCAGACAGCATAACTATGCGCAGCTACATGCCATAGGTGCGGATATTTTATCCAAAGTACCGGGTACGGCATTGGCTTCTGACCAGGATTATCGACTGACGGACTTGGCAATTGATTTTGCCGAAGATGTGCCAGTCTTAGATGACGATAGTGTGCAAAAGATAGTCGCCATCGCAGAGCAGTCAGGTTTGACTGCAAAGATCAGCTCAATTCAGTAAACCTGTTGTTAGAAATGAGCTATTTCGGGATTGAAGGATGTGTTCGTCAGGCGACTCAGCCAAATGATCGACGATGTTTGGTTTTCGAGCACTCGGTAGGTGTCGCCAACTTAGTCAAATCACTCAAGGATTTAACCGATTTTCCTACCTATATCACCAAAGGAGAAGGCGGCTCAGCTTAAATAATATATACGCAGCAAGAGCTTGCCTGCTGGCTAGTAACATCGAGTATCACTAGATAGCTAGGCTTGTTTAGAGAGCTATCTACTGATGCTCCGTTTTTTAGTTACTTCAGATCCCCCAGTTACTGAAGTTACAGAAGTTACAGAAGTTACTGACAGGCGAGCGAGCTTTGACGGAAGTATCAATCAACTAAACCAACATCTACAGGAAGGCTTTAACAGATGCATTTAATTCAAATAGAGTTTTAATGGCTCATTGCGTTATGCTTTGGGTTTACGAAAATGGTGCGCACAGTGTGATGCGGCATTCGGACTCATCAAAACGCTTTGCTCGGCGGACAGAGTCGGTGTGATGCCGATTTATATAACGCGCTTAGCGGTAGCAGCGGTTTGCCGAGTAGCACTGCGAACATATGATAGAAGGCAGGACTATTAGTGTCTGGTCGGCTTTTATGACGATATTGGGTGCAGATGTCGGTACCGCCATTGCGGTGTTAATTGCCTCGCAGAAAATGACGATTATTCCGCCGTTGTTTTTAACCATCGGTGTGTTCGGTTTTATCTCAGCTTCTAGCAATAAAAGTCAAAATGCTTTTCGAGCCATTAGTGGTTTGGGAATGATCTTGCTGTCACTGTCGATGATATCGGCAACAGCCGGGCAGCTGTCTCAGGCAGGCGAAATTAAAATCTTCTTAGAAGTCTTTGCTAACCAGCCAATCTTTTTTATCCTATTCGCTTTGGGGTTAACCTATATAGCACATTCAAGTTTAGCCGTAGTGTTGCTTGCTACCAGTTTTGTCTTGGCAGGCTTGGTGGGACTAGAGGCCGGATTATATCTGGTGTTGGGTGCAAATCTCGGTAGTGGCTTATTGCCGCTAATCTCAAATTGGAAATCCACCCCAGGCCGCTAGAATCCCAGTGTTGTCGAATATGTTAGTTCGCTGCCTGAGCGTAGCGGTGTTCTTTCCGTTGGTTCCCTACAGTGAATTATTGTCTTTTGGTCTTATATCGGCATCGATGCTACCCGCGATGTTTCATCTGTTTTTGAATATATCAGTCGCCATTTTTGGGGTGATATTTGCCAAATGGATTTTGCAATTAGCTGAACAGTTATTGCCTGAAACTACAGCAAATGAGGAGGAGTTTGGGCCAAAGTTTCTGGAGCAGGGTGAAATATCAAAGCCGGCTATTTCTTTAGCCTATGCTAAGCGTGAGGCTTTTCATATGGCGGAAATCACTCAGAGAATGGTGTTCTCATCACTGGCGTGAAGGGATAATGACAGCCTTTGCGAAGAGATTCGGGAACCGAGATCAGTTGATAGGCTATATGAGGAATCAAGCTCTATGTTGCTCGCATTATGCAAAAAGAACTATCTGAAGATGAAAGTCAGGATTGCATTGGACATATTGAGTTTTACCACCACATTAGAGCATATTGGCGATATTGTGGATTGCAGTTTGATGGATATAGCGGCCAGAAAAGATTGAAGAACAGATTCAATTTTCAGATGAAGGCTTAAATGAGATCACCAACATTCACGAAGCCATCTGTTCTAACTATGAGCTTGCGGTCAATACTTTCATCACTGGAGATCCTGAGCTTGGTAAAGCGCTGTTTGAAACCAAGAAAGAATTACGGAAATTAGAAAAACACTCTGTGGCAACTCATATCCAACGAATTGGTGAGGGCGTGCCGGACAGTCTAGTGACCAGTTCTATGCCCTAGAGGTATTCGAGATTTCAAACGATCATAGCTTATTGTCACCAGTTGCTATCCGTAATTACTGGCTTTGGAAGACGCCAAGACAGTTGGAAAGCGAAAGCACAAGTAACATACAAGCCTGAAAATATCTAAGGCGAAGAGTTTAGCGTCGTGTGCCGCCGCTAGACTCTAGGTATTGCAGTGGTGTCACGCCGACATGTTTTTTAAACACTCGATTCATATGGCTTTGATGGCTAAAGCCACAGTCCAATGCCAGTTGCAGCAGTGGCTGTTTGCCGAGTAGCTGCTTTACTTTATCAACGCGAACTTCCATCAGGTAGTCATGTGGGGTAATGCCATTACTTAGCTTTGAACATCCGCTGCAAATGAAATTCACTTAAACCGATCTGATTAGATAACGCTTTCAGGGTGATATTCTCTGAAATATTTTCATATATGTAGGATTTTATTTTTCGGTTAGTTGCTGGACTCAGGCCGCCTCGGTAACTTGGCGCAGAGCGTAGGCAGCTGTGTTCGCTGTAGAGAGCTTCAAAGAAATTCACAATCGCGACTTCTTTTTGCATATGCGTGTGGGTGGCATGCATCAAGCTAGTTTATCAGCGGCAGTGACATGGTCCGCATAGTGTGAAAAGCTGATGCACGGTTTTTTCTAAACGAACCGCTTACTGTAAAGGTTAGCTCAGGCAACTCAATACTTGAGGGTTCGATATCGTGGGTTCGCACTAGGTGACGGCGGAACGCTTTGTCAGTGAAATAGAAGTGACGTAAATTAATCTCACCCCTGACATTCCAACAGGAATCGCTGTTTTCTGGCAGCAGGCAGATAGCCCCTTGATAGCCGTATGTTGATGTCGAATCGACCCGAGATGTGTCATGCCCTCCGGCAGCGTAGAGCGTCAAGGTATGGGCAGTATTTTGCTGATAGTTGACTTCGGCATCACTATTTACCCAATTCGCATAAGCATAGCTTTGATTCATCTCATAGCTATTGACGAGCGTCGCGCCAGACTCCTCAAGCGTGCGATAGGTCGTGATTTTCCTTAACTGATCTGACATAAAATGTGGTTACCTGGCAGTACACCTCTGGTTATTGGAAGTGTCGAGTCTTGTTTTATTCTTACCTTAGCCAGCAGTAATGTGAACAATCCCCGCAAGCAATACTAGGCTCATCGAAAACCGCAACATCATGCAATCGACGTCGATCATTACGCGCTATGCTACTGAAAAATTAGACGCGTAAATTCCAAAACGACAACTGGACAATCTTATGAATATTCTACTCTATATCAGTATCGTGCTTATCTGGGGCTCAACGTGGATTGCCATCTATTTCCAACTCGGGGATACCCCAATTTTAGTGTCGATCTTTTATCGATTCGCACTGTCGGCGGTTATGTTAATGCCGATAATGCTGCTAACCCGCAAGTTGCAAAAAACCACCATAGCAGACCAGGGCTTTATGGCGTTCGCAGCGGAATGTTTTTATTCTCGCTGACTTTATTTGTTTACTACGCCACCAGCTATATAAGTAGCGGTTTGGTTCTATTATATTTTCGATGGCGACCATCTATAACGCCATCAATAATCGTCTGTTTTATCGTGAGCCGATTACATCAACGGTATTTCTCGCCAGCTTTTTAGGGATTAGTGGATTAGCAGTGATTTTCTATCCTGAATTACAACGCACCAATTTTGACAGCGCTAACCTCAGAGGAATTGGCTTGGCTTTGCTGGGGACTTTGTTTTTCTCTTTTGCCAATATGATATCCAAGCGTCATAGTAACAAAGGTATCAAGCCGCAGACCTCAATCGCCTATGGTTTGATCTATGGTTCGATATTGCTGGCCTGTATTATCTTTATCACTAAGCAACCGATTGTAATATCGAGTAACCCTGCCTATCTGGCATCGCTGTGATATCTGAGCACCATAGGCACCGTCATTGCCTTTATCGTTTATCTCACGCTGGTTGCTCGCATTGGGCCAACACAGGCGTCTTATACAACGGTACTTTTTCCAATAGTCGCGTTGATGTTATCGAGTTTATTTGAGGACTTTCATTGGAGTCTGATGAGCTTTCTGGGGTTAGCTCTGGTGATGCTAGGCAATATCGTGATGAATGTTTTCCCTGCCTAGGAAAATAATAGCAATAATATCAATAATAGAAACAAAGCTTAACGTTGTTCTATTGTCCAAACGCCTGAAAAAAGGCAGTTTTTCTGCAGTTACTTTTTTATTTTTTTTATACCGATCACCGCACTTCTTGTCTGTTCTTGTCTATTTCGGCGCAAGCTTGGCAACTTCTTTACTGTCGCTATTTGATCGCTTTCGATAAACGCTTGGTGATTTTGCTCAACCATACTCAAGTCATAGTAGTAGTTGACCATAAAACCAGCAGCTTTGAGCACCGCTTTAGGACTGGTGTCACCCATGTAGTTAATGCGCTCTAGTCTAGCGCCATTGCCGAGGTGAAATCTCGCCACGGGGTCATACACTTGTCCACGCGTCCGAGCGCCCTCTAAGCAAATATTGTGCTGCTAATGGTACCAGTAATTGCTCTATTTCTTTGCGGCGGCTCTCGTTATGACAGAGGGCGTTATTGATCGCCAGCTCTTTTAGTAGCTCCACTGCTCTACGACCATCACCATTATTATCTTCTTTGCGATGAGCGAGTTTTTTCGGTCCTGAATCATCACTATCATCACCATCAACTGTAGTTTTAGTTTCAGATCTAGTGCCGCCTTCGGTTTTGATGACCCAATCGGCAAAGTTCGGTAACGGTGATAGGGTGACAAAATCCTTAATATTAGGCAGCTCTGTTTGGATGTTTTTAGCCACCTGTTTAATCAAGAAATTACCAAAAGAGATGCCTGCCAAACCGGCCTGACAATTAGAAAAGAGTAGAAGAACGCGCGTTGCCGGCTTCTGCTCTATCTGCCCTCTCTTTTGGGTTGAGCAACGCGCTGATAGAATGAATATGCTCTGTTAGCGCGACTTCAACAAAGATCAACGGCTCGTCTTCCATCGCGAGATGGAAAAACGCATAGCAGCGCCGATCAGTTGGCGCTAACCGTAGACGCAGCTCGTCCCAACTGCCAATCTCATGTACCGCTTCATAGGTAATGATTTTTTCTAAGATATGCGCAGGCGTGCTCCAGTCAATTGGTTGCAACACCAAAAAACCTCGGTTAAACCAAGATTGGAATAG
>VOPJ01003710.1:0-28072 GCA_014673585.1 Semibalanus balanoides
CTAGTCTTAGTCGAGCGATAAGTATCTCCTTTAAACGAGTGTGCTGATGTGATGATGGCCAGTGGCCAAGAATCATAGTATGCTCTTATCAGATGCAGGGTATTTTACAACAATAGAAAATGAACATATACCAACATATTTGTATTCACTAGACTTGTCCCTGGATCCTGAAGTTGAATCTGGGATCCCAGTGGATCACTCTAGGATAAAATGCATGAAGATATTGGATCCCACTGGATCCTTCCGCGTAAAATGCATGCAGATCTGGAATTCCCCTGGATTCCTCGGCGCAAAACTATTCAGGATCTGGGATATCAGTGGATTTCTAATTTAAACGAGCCTAAGCTCTTAAAACATGCAGGGACTCACATCAAAATTTGTTTTTTTTTTGCGTATGTAGTATGCGCTATGTAAATACCTAGCAGTGCCTATTTTAACATGTTAACTGGGGGGATTTGTCCCCGCAGTGCCTTGCAATCCCCCCAGTTAACGGTAAGAAAACGCAGTGAACTTTACCCGCGGGCCCATTATATAATCTGGTCGCGCGGGGCCCACGACGCCCCCCCCCCCCCACACTCAACGACTCTTCCGCTACGACCCGAACGCACCAAACCTCTCCCGGTCAACACTATTTTGCTGACAAAACGTAACTAAACTTTTGCCCCCAAACTCGAAATATAGAACATTCGCCAGTACAAATTTTCCCAGTGAAATTTCCTTAGAAAAGGCCTCGATACCTAGTACCGGCAAATTGCCTTGCACCTATAAGCTATAAACAGAGATTGTAATGAATTCTCTCATATTATAAAATTAGCAAGAAGTGGGTACCTACCAGCGTGCTTGGATCCTAAAGTTTGATCTGGTATCGAATTGCATCCCTCGGCATAAAATATATAAGGATAGACAAAAAATTACGTAAAAATGAAATTGTAAGCAAAGGTCAAAGTCAAGATCATTTTTACGAAGAGGTCAATGAAAGTCTTGCGACACATGTTTTAGGGTTATTTCACATGTATAGTTCCATAGCAGCAGCCATTTTCACAACACAACCTGACACCATAAAAGGTCCAGGATAAGGATAAAATAACCTGTCATGCTCTGTACTGCGCTGACTTGCCTCTGCCCCACCTGTGTCCCGTCCTGTCCTGTCTTTCCCTGTCCTGTCCCGCCCTATCGCGGGACAGGGCCCGTATTCAGGTCGACGGCGTAACTTAAGTTTTACTTAAAAGGTAAAAGGATAAAATATATAAGGTCTTTGTGGATACCTCACCTTATTGTGCACCTGGATCTGGTGCTCCATGTGGATCCCGGAACACAGGACACAGATCCGGATATCAGCTGGATCCCGGGATCCAGGCACATGTCTGGTATTTACAAAGTACATATATGTGCATTTTAAAATTTGATTCTTGGAATAAAAGAATACGCTGAACTCTGCTCTGCTAATCAACATGTCAATAAAACAAACTCTTCCAACCGTCATAAGAGGTTGTCTGAGCTTCGATGGGTACCTGTATTTTAAAGGCCCGGCTGGGACTAGAAGCTAGCAATTGAAGCTCAACTTACCTTCCTCTCAGGTATAATGTGTCAAATTCTAACTTCAGCTGAAATACCTGGGCAGGCTCAAAATAGCGACACAGGGTAACCGACATAGTTTACCTACTTGTCCGATCCTTCCCAACAAAAGTTGACGAAACGCTTTATCCATAGTCGCGGACACCGAACAAGCTACCTACTCCAATCACTTACTGAACATCGGTAACAGTAGTCAAACAGACAAACCGCGACCTGCGGAGAACTTCCGCCAGACTAGACAAACATTGAGCTGCCGACCGACCTCATCCGATTCAGGCCGGATTTGATCCCCTCGGACCGCTCCACATAGCCGGCCGTGCAGTGCGGCGCCCTGTCTGTCCTGCTGCCCCCCCCCCCTCCCCCTCCCCTCCCCGGTCTCACCCTCTGCACCCGTTCCTCTCCCGACAGGCAGCCTGCCGCGGTCGCCGGCTGCCATTGTCCAGGGCTCACGCCGGGCCCGTATGCAGATGGAACGGCGGCGGCTGCGTTTTTTGCATACGTCGGTCGCGATTAGGCGGGCCACGCCAGCTGACGACAAACGCCGGGGGCGGAGCCAGCCGCGTGACGTCACATAGGCCCGGCCGCCGACGCCGGCGACCGACGCTTTTCCGAAAATCGCGGCAAGACGAGCGAGCAGACCTGGGCCGAGAGGCCCGCCGACGCCTTCGGTCACAGTCCGGGGTGTCCCGAGAGGTCCCGAGAGGTCCCGAGAAGTCCCGAGGGAGTCAGGGGTGTCGCAGGGTGACCAGACTCGGCACTCGACCTGCGACCTCCGGCGGCGACCTACCGAGGCCCACGGCTGCCGCCCACCGACCTGCACGTCAACCGGTCCCTTCAGACGTCCGTCGGACCACACAGGTAAGTCCCGATGACCGGGCAGCGCAGCCGGCACAGCTGTGACGGCCGGCCGCCCCACGGGCCGCGCCGCCGCCGCCGCCGCGCGCCGCTCCTCGCCACGCCGCGTCACCTGCGCCGTTTTTGTCGCGCGCGCCGCCGCATAATTACGCACGTCGTCCCGCTTGTCTTACGTTAACGAGCCGTTTACTGGCCGGGACGACAGCGGCGGACCGGGACGCCACACAGCCGACGCCAGACCGCCGTTTTTGCGGCGGGTTTTTGCCGCCCTGTCCGATCCCCCCCCCCCCCCACCTCCCCCCTCCGGACATCGGACGTCCGACGTCTGTCTGGATAGCCAGTGAGATAGGCTGATTGGTGCAAAATATCTAGAAGGATGGGGGAACAATGTTTTGGATTTTTGATGGGATACACACCCGCTTATATTGTCTGCTTGTGATGCTTAAATGATGTGTGCACTTTCTTTGCAAAATTGGACTCGTCTTGGTATATGTTTGCTGTCTTAAATTTTCATCAATTAGCAAAATCAATACAAATTATTTTCTTACAAAAAGGTGGGAACCATGGTCCCCTGTCTCTATATCTGTATCCTCTTCTATATTTGATACTTATTGGCTGAATTGGCATGAATACCTTTACCTTCTGCTGCCAACTGATTTGTTTTAACTTGAGAACACTGCATATCGCTTCTCTCTACACAGCAACAGTTCCTTCGGCTTTGTATATCTTAATCACTAGTCGAGTCCCGAACGTCTCCAAATCATGCCACAGATAGATGCTGTGGGGCTAAACCCAACAAGGTCTGATCAATCTCTGACAAATTTCTATCAAAAATTAGGAAATGTGTCAATTTTTCGTCCGGGTTCATCGTTATGTGGGACTACACCTTCCCAGATATCTCCACTGGATTCGCAATCGGTATGAGGAAAAGGTCAGCTCAGTCGATGGAGGCTCCCATTACCAGAACTCCGCCTACGTTGGGTTGGCGTCAATAGTCACGTTTACATAGTAAATATGCGATTCCACTAAAATATATATCTATAATTCTACTAGTGCTTTAGATTATATAAACTTATGATATACTCAACAAGATAAAATGTGCAAAATGCCTCTAAATTAGAGAAATGTGTGATATTCTCAACGACATTTAGCTCCGGGTGTTGAGAATTTCAGAAATGTATATAATTTAGAAGTATTTTGCACTTGTGAAACTAGAGATATATTGTTTAGTGGAATCGTATAATTGCTATGTAAATGCGACTCATGTGTCTATGTAAAAATTGTCATACTTCCAGTCATGGATAGGCAATTGTCTTCATTCATTTGGAAAATAAGACTTCCTTTGTTCGTCACATGCAAAGCCTTTTAGTGTGTCTCACATAATTTAATCCCTACCGGTACTGCTATGGAGCTAGGCAGGTGCATGAATTTATTTTTGGAAGTGTGAATATCGTTCCTACTTCTCTAGTCATGCACTGTTCGTCACGAGAAATGAACTGCGCCATAATATCATACCATTAACTTAATACGCTTGAGAGGGACGTAAATTATAATAATGAAATGTGGAAATTACGCCAGAGGGAGGCCGTCCCTCTTGCTCGTGGTGAGCGCGGCGGCGCGCCGGATGAGGTGCAGACGTCCTGGTTAGAGAGATGACGACCTAACCGTGCCGCAGGACGGTAATCAGTCTGTCTTCCCCTGCCGGCCACCAGACGCGTAATTGAGGGCCCGCTCTCAGAGTGTTTAAGGGTCCGTCCGGCGAGTATCACCAGCCGGCGACAGCTGGGTCTCGGGTAACCACAGTGCGTGTGGTGGTGTCGTCACCAGCCGCCTCAGGCCCGGGGGTCACGTGAGGTGCAGGGGCTCCGCCACAGGGGGACGGAGGACGTGTACCCCCAATATTTTCGGGTTTTTAGATTACGCCTATGGACGTTGCATGAAAAGAATCGACTTAATAATGCCTCCGTCCCCTCCCTCCAACTTTCGGGAGGTGGCGGAGCGCTCGGTGAGGTGGCCGTGTTTTGCTGTTCATACTTCATCCCCCCTGCGGTGGCAACTGTATCTCTGCTGCTCTTCTCTCCCAGGTGTGGAGAGGAATCACAAGCGACTTTGTCGGGTGACTGGAACATCATTCTATGATATCTCCAAAACCACTGAGTTCAGTTAGAAGTGACGTTCGTGCACTCCGTTTCTAACATCTAGGACAACGACTTGAAGTTCAAGGACTTGGGCATGTCTTTCCACACTTACCGTCACAGGCTGTAGGTCCTCATTGCTGGCGGTTTTGTTGTAGCAACGGAGCCTGCGTGACCTTCGCTTGATGGACTGACGACCCAAGTGGCTATACGCTCCTAATCACCAACGAAGACGGCCGATTTGCATGTCAAAACACAAGAAGTTTCAATTTAGTGTGCCGCTTGCGTGAGCTCGTGTGTCACGGCACCGTGCAAATGAGGCGTGTACACTTGATATACCATTCGGTGTAGCACTTGATGTGGCAGTCGCTCGGTTTACTTCTGAATCGACTTATGTCAGCGAGTTTAATACCATTATTATTATTTGCGACGAGTGATACCTACCGTCAAGCTTCCCATTGCCTCGTGTTCTGCTACGCGAACTTCTCTCGACTGTGTGTGAGTCTCCGAGTCCTTGAGTTCTTCTGACTCGTTGAGCTCTTTTGAGTTTCTGAATAATCTCTGAATTCCTCCGAGTCTCTGAGTATCTGAGCGGCTGCACGTTGGACGTGTGAAGCTGATCCCGCTCCGCCCCTGGACACTGTTTCTGCCGCTGTGTCTCCTGCTGCCTCCGCGTCACAGGCTGATGGCAGTGACGTCACCTCTGGGGCTGGTGGCTGATGGCAGTGACGTCAACGCTGGGGCTGGTGGCTGACGGCAGTGACGTCACCGCTGGGGCTGGTGGCTGATGGCAGTGACGTCACCTCTGGACTGGTGGCTGATGACAGTGACGTCACCTCTGGACTGGTGGCTGATGACAGTGACGTCACCTCTGGACTGGTGGCTGATGGCAGTGACGTCCCCACTGGGGATGGGTTTCCTATCAGTGCCAAGTGCCGGCACTGCCGTGGAGAGGCTGGTCGAGCCCGGCCAGGCCTAGGCGAGGCAATGCAGACGGGGCCGTGCCGTCACCTCGCCCTGCATATCTAGTATCTACCCTGTCGCGGTGGGTCACAGAGATACGTTCACTCAGTCCCGCCTCCTCGCCTGCTCCGTTAAACGTAAACCTGATATTGCCTTCACCGTAACACTTCACGGTATCACCACGACGCTGGTCTTTTGTCTGTGGTCGCAATTACACTTTCAAGTAGTCGACGGCAAATCAGCAGGCATGCGAGGGCCATTCCAGACCGCGGATTTGTTACGATGCGGTGTAATCAACAGAGCCAGACGGCGGCCGCAATGATTTCCAATGACCGGGCCTGTGGTAATCACCTGAAGACATGCGGTGAACGGTTGGTCTGGCCTTTGAACCTTCTTAGCTACAGCTCTGTTCAGGTGAAGCTTGGTAGTAATCTTGTAATGGCTCCGTCACGCCTACAGTGTAACATCCACGTTGCGGCTTGAGTGCATATCGAAAATCAATCGCCCGCAGTTCATGCCCGTAATGATAATGAGTTTCGAGACGTAAATCTGCCCATTGCCGATGCGGTCGTTTCATCACCGGAAATGGAGTTTTAATTGCGGGTCACGCCGGCTACAACGAGTTACTAAACCGGCAGCGCCTCGCAGTGTTGACGGAATTAGCCCCGGCCCACACAGACGTGCAGACGGCTCTGTTTGCCAGCGCCCAACATCGACTGCGTCTGGACAAACAGGGGAACAATGCGACAGCAGCCGTAACTTAGGGGAACAATGCGACGGCAGCCGTAACTTGTCAATGACTGTTCCCACCACCTTTATCCCCTGCCCGCAGTTACCCGTGTCAACAGTGTAGGTATAGAGTCCGCTGACCGTTAAACGTTCGGTGTGCACTGTGCAGTGTGCAGTGTGCTGGAGTGCGCTCCATGTGGGCACTATATGCATAGTTCAGCGGGTACGGTGTGGTCACCCGCGTGGTGGTACCGATCCCATTCGAAGGTCACGCTGTTCCGACTCCGGCCGCTATGGAAACGCTCCCCAATGCTCCGGAAGCGGTGTGCTAATTTGAAATTACAATGAAGGATATCGGTGTGCTGGCAGATGTTCAGCGGTTTCCGGCGGAAATAATGAATGAAGAACGTGACTCGATGCTCAAAGGGCCTGCGTGCATTGTGAAATGCACAGTGAGCAGAATCTGCAATGCAATGAGCTACGAAATGATTTATGTCTGATTCTGTGCTGATTGTTCAGGTATTTGAATCAAAAGAGTATTTTTCGAATTGAGACGGATACAAAATGTTGTTTTGGAGCTTGCTTTGTTTATGCCTTCGAAATGATTAAGGAACACACCTTTGTTCTAAGAATAGTATCACAGCTCTTGGAAGGAATGAAATGGATTAATTAAATGCGTTGATTGGCACCTGTTATTAAAATACAAATATTTTCAAAAATGAACCATTTGCTCATATATAACCATTTGGTCATATATTTCTCAATTATCTGACACACATTAGATATTTACAATAAGTTTTCGTAGTAATCAATCAACTACAGAGATGGTAAAGATATGTTTAGTGACTCGCTTCGGGAATTTCGTGCAAAAGTATTAGCGTATATAAAGCAGCTATAGGATGTGCTGGATGTGCATTGGTTGTTGATTGTTGGTGGGAGTTTGATTGTGTATATGCGAATTGGACTGTTAACTGGGCTTTGTGCCTGTCGTCCATTGCACCAAATAAAAAAATAAAAAATAAATATAATATTAAAATACTTACATCAGAGAACAAATTAAGAATTAAATGTTGAAATAAAAATGTTAAATGTTTTAATATTAAGAACAAAACAGAAAACAATCTATTGACGTTATTGAGTTGGTTGCTCGTTCATCAACGTACATTGAGGTGATCCGAGTCATTCAAACTACATATTTAATGGAAAATGTTTAGCGCTTTTCAGTCAATATGTCAAATATTGTATCCGGTGGGATAGTTATTTCAGGTGATATTTTCGTTTTCATCACTTGCGCATTGACCATGTTTTATGCATATGCCATTGACACTGTCCGTGCGTGAGTCTCCCTTTGTGGTGTTCTGCTCAGTGACCTCTGATCTGACCTACCGCTTGATAGCCTCTATGTGCTTTAGCGCCCCCCCCCTAAAAAGACAAAACAAAAACACGCACACCTGTTCACTGTTCAGCCGCTCCTGCGTCAGATGGTCTCCGTGTTCAGCCGCTCCTGCATCAGATGGTCTCCGATCTCCACCTCCTCCATCCGTCAGAGCAGCGCGACCATTCGATCGCGTCGCGGCGCGGTGGCGTAGTGCTTGCCCGCCGAGTGCGTCGCAGATCTGTCTTTCGAGCCACCGGGGACGTTTCGGTGCGCCAGTTTCGACTAAAAATCACGGCCCGGGTAGATAGCTCAGCTATGCAAATGGAGCCGGTAAAGGATGGGCGGCTCGGGGTAATGCTGCCGCCGCGGCGGGGTGCTGGCGGGTCGGCTGATGGCCGCCGCGGGACCATGGTCGACCGCTGCAGGGTCTGCCGCTGGGACGGGGCAGAGAGGGGGCAGGGCTCAGCAGTCAGCAGCTCTGCAGCTCTGCTCTTATCGCCAAGCCAGGACGACACACTGGAGCGCAGGGTCGTTTGGGAAACAGCGGCGGAACGGGAGAGTAAGAGGCTTTATCGCACATCCTCAGGGAGCTTAGGGGGGATATGATAGGTCATAATTGAATGGTATTTATAACGTCTTATCCCAGTATGAAATATTCCTTCATTTCATTCAAACGTTTCGAGCAACATTATCTTCTAGTATCATTTCTGCCGAAATTCACGCTCTTGTGGTTGTCAGCCACTCGGATGATATGATTCCATACCGTCCACATTCTAACTAAGCGCCTGACGTACCACCTTCGGTCGCGCCCTGACGTCAGTGGAGTGCCCCCCTCAGCCTGACGTTCGGGGCTGGCGTCACCTCCGACTGGCAGTGCACGTGACGGCGCCAGTGTCGTAGGATTTCAAAATTTGGGAGGGTAATGACACCCTGCGGTAAATATTTTTCCACTCTTTTTCACCAGTTTTATTTTGAATATCCACTCCCTAAATCAAGATGTATTGGATGATTATATTCCTAACAGTGATATTAATAATCTTAATATTAATATGTGGACGAAAATTAAACAGGTTAGGAAAGCATTGCTACTGTAACGGCCGACTTATGAGTGAGTTTTGAGTAAAGCCGAGTACCTACATCATATGGTCTTTTTAGGCTGAATTTTCCAATTTCTTTAGCCATTCTTAGGCTTTCCACTCCGCACCCTGGCTCCAAAGCATCCTACGACCCTGGTCGGCACCGTGGCAAAATGGCATTTCTGCTACCGTTGCGTCTGTTCGCAGTGGCCGTTCCCGGCTGCCGTATCCAATCACAGAGCCAATCAATCTGCCGGCGGCGTGCAGCCCCTCGAAAACAGAACAGAAAAATCGACCAAATTGGCCGGTAGTCAATGCACAGTGGATGTGATGGCCAGATAAGGAGTTCGTGAATCTATTCTGGTTTATAGCTGGGATAATTTTATTGCTGCTTTTACTGTTTTGAAATTGGTTAATGAATGTTTGATGCGCGTTGCATCTGATAAATATACTGCAGCTCTCCACCATGTCCGAAGCTTTTCAGAGAAGTTGGTGTGTTGAAATGTCCCATTTGTGGCCTCATAGCTAGGAAACGCCCTGTTTTGCATAACAATACCCTTGAATCTAGGAAAGGTTGATGGGGTCAAACGCAGCGTTACTGGGATAATGGCCCATTAGCTGAATACGAAACTCCTCCCGAACTCTTCTCGTCTTTCTCACCATCATCATCTCTCTTTCCATCTGTGTTCCGATCTCCTTGTTCATCCTTCCTTCCTCTCTCCCTCGCATCTGTTCCTCTCGTGAACCTCCACAGCACCGAGCGCAACGCTAGTTAAGAAATTAAGGGCGGGTCCCGCCTCTCTGGCGCGAGTAGGAGGCATGGCAGCCATCAGCATTAATTAGTGTTCTGTTCTGACCGCAGCCGCTCCATCGCTGGCCAGGCGAATCGTCATCTTCTCTGCGAACTTATCCAAGAATTATCACCTCCTATTTCGGTAAAAAGCAGCCTTTATGGCCGTCTCAAATGACTCCTGGGTGTCCCAATTATAGGCGGAGCCACTTTAGCGGCATGGAAATCCATTATAAAATGTTAATGCGGCTATCAAAGTATACGAGAGGTATTTAAGAGCCCCTAAATCAGGCAGAAGGGCTGCGGCCTGGCTGGAAACGTTGTCCAAACGTGCAGTGCACACTTCAATCAACTGCGCTGTCCGGAACTCAAGGGTGATTAGTGGACCGTTCTTCTCACCCACACGGGAACGATCAACGTCGTGAAGCATCGCCATTGTTCACTGAGACGCGCTTTACGTCACCGTCAGCTTTGAAGATGATGTGGGTACAAAGCTTTTATCAGGTAAATGGCCACCATAACTGTTATGGTAATGACTACGATGCAGTACGAGGTAGCAGGAATAGAAGGTACCGGTGCGTATCACACCTGATACAAGCACTGGTGTCGATGGCAGGTGGATGGAACTCAACAAGGCAGCAACTCCGCGCCCCTGGTCGATACATACATAGGTGCTTAAGTCGCATTGAGTGGATTTCCACATATATTTGCATTTGTTTCACGAACTAAATTATTGTTATCTAGTGAGTAATGATAATAGTATAGTAACATTCTTATTATAATAAACATCACATGGACGAAATTGGCCATTGCTTACCGAACTATATGGCATGCAGGAACTGGCCTCTCCTTACCGAATTTCTGTCATGCTTTGCCCATCGTTAAAAGAGATCAAAGGTCCAACAAGTGACCCTTTGTTGCCACACTCTCTCCCTCTTCGTCTGTGCTACCCTCGTCGCCACCGACGAATAAATAGCGTCGGTCATGTCCGCCATTACCGACCGGAGCAGCTCCGGGCCTTTGATGTCGGACGATGGCGCGGAGAACGATGCGCCACTGCTCGTCGCCACCGCCGTCGCTGTCCCGCGTCAGCTGCCTAAAGCTGGATCACTTCTTCCGTGGTGGGAGGCGATGTCGTCGCCTTGTTGCGTTCGATTCTCAATCGCGTTACTGCGCCCTAATTGTCTGGCGAGGGTCGCCATAAATTAGGCCCGATTCAATTTGGCCCGGCAGGAGCGCCAAGTTTGTCGTAACTGTTGCAGCAGTGTTGCCGATCCGGCTTAAGTTGGCTGTCGCGGCGGCGGCAGTTACGGCGCACGATCAGACGACGCCAGAGGTTCGGAATCGAAGACAGGAAGTCAGAGCGGGTCTGTTTCAATTAGGCGTGATTGGTTGTAGGAATTGTTGGTGCTTAACAGGGACGCAAGAAATATGTTCAAGTTGGGGGGGGGGCAGGATTTTAGCCTGCCAACGAGTACTCAGCCGGAAATCCTGCCCTCAACTTCATAATTCTGGCCCCCAATTTGAACCACTAGTCACTTTTGGTTGTAGGTAATTAACTAATTTACGCCACTAACTCGTCCACTACAGGTATTTTGATACCTTAATTTGACTGACAATAGATCGGCTATCATACTGCTAATGCCGCGGATTTTTTTTTTTTAAATTTATGATGACAAAAATAAAAAAATATAGAATCTCAGATGCTACATGAATAGCATGTCATAGAAACATGTCAGAATAACGCAATAATAACGAACTTTACGATATTTTGACGCGTGTTAAAAAATTTGAAGTTGAATACCGATTAAAACTGACCTGAACAATTAAACCTTCCAGAAACCAAAATCGACCACTTTCGACGGCATACCTACCGTGGATAATAAAATGCATTTGCGTTTTGCTTTTATACCTACTTTAGTTATTTGACTGATACGCTTTAACTTTTTTCCACGCCTCTAGACGCACAAATAGCCAATAAGCATGTAATCACAACGCCCTATAACCGTAATCAGCAAGGTTGAACTATCTATGACCCTCGATACTTTGACCTGTTTAAGATCATCCATCATTTGAGACTTAGCGTGATACTTATACAAGTCTAAGAATGATACTTTACAAGTGTCAGATACATAAATCAAGGTTACCCGATTTTTGGACTGGCTTATGCGTTTAACCCCGCGGCCGTGCCGGTGCTCGGCGACCTTCGCTGTGCCAGGGGAAGGGCCATTCGAAAAACTCGTTCAAAAGTATTTTGGAAACTATTACGTCATTTTATTTTGACATGTCAATATTGGGAGGTCACCAGAGGTCATCAAAGGGTAAAGATTTTCCCACTTTCAGGGCTTTGCTCCAGAATCCCCAAATATCTCGCGAACTATGGTAGCTTCTAGGTACAAAACGAAAAAGCGATGAAAGCTCTGGAAAAATCAATCGCGCACGTGTCCTTAACAATTTTAGCTCTAGGAACAAAGGAAAGCTATGAAAGCCTTGGAAAAATGGCAATCGCCAACGTGTCCCCCAATTTTGTTTCAAGGTCAAATAGTTTAGGCTCCATGAGACCATCCAAATAGGTCAAAAGGTTATTTTGAGAAACACGTTCCCATATACCGATTTGGTTGACTGTAACCGGTTTTTTGGGTTGGGCGGCTTCACTTTCTTTAATGAATTTTAATCTGAGAGATAATGACAAACATTGTTTGGTGACCTCGATGACCTCGGCTACCGTAGAGGGTCACTTTTAACCAAAAATTGCACCTTGTTCTTTCAGGAATTGGTCGATGTAACATGATCAGAAAGAATTGGGCTGCTATCCATTGCGTATCCTAGAATCTAGGCGGCGGAAAGGGGACGGGCACCGGGCAACCGTGCCCCTTATAATTTTTAAGGGGGCACCCATATAAATAGGTTCCTCTTAAATTTGCTATGGCTTATGTTAAAGATTTAGGTCTTACCTTATCAAATTTATTGGAAACACATTTGTATAATGTCGTGAATATGCACGGGCGTGCTAATCCTCGTGGAAAAACCAATAACAAAATTGAAAAATCGTGGAAAATCGAGTTGTTCAAAGTCAGTGGCCAGAAGAAAACGTGTAAAATAAAAAGGAAATATAATTTTTGTTAAAATAGCTTTATCAGATTGTGAAACTTTGAGGTTTATTAGCCCCCAAAATTCAAATTTGTGGTTTTTTTTCAAAATTGACCCAATTTGTGTGAATATATTTTTTTAATCGAGAACAATATGCAATAGGTAGTAAAAAAATCAGCAATGCGTCATTGCAATCGTTTCTGTAAATCACGGAAGCTGAAAGCTTCTAAAATTGCTGACGCATTAAAAGTTTAGCTATGGGTTTAGAACTGGGGCGGATCAGAGGGGGGGGCTGAGAGGGGCCGCCGGCCCTCCGCTCAGGCGCTCCGGGTCCCGCGGGCCGGGCCGTGTTTTGGACTTCCCCACCTCCCCGGCTTGGGGGGGCCAAAGCACGTCTCGACCCGCGACCCGGGCCCCGCCTTGGGGAGACGGCGCCCTCTACAGCCCCCTCTGGATCTGCTAGTGGGTTTAGATCATTTGAAACTAATGTGTTTGACGTCCTACGGTACTGGTAATATTCTAACTCAATTTTCTTGAGTTTTCACCAAGTTCAGTTTAACATCCTTTAAATGGCTAAACAGCCCTCAAATTCGACTGGAAAAGCAATCATAAACTAATCCTACCCCATAAAATTTCCAAAACATTTAATCAATGAACATGTACTTGTATCCTCCACAATGGTGTGATATACTCTTCAACGATCTTGTTCATCAAAACTGTGAAACATAAAAAAATCGATTCTGGGTGTAAGGTGTCAGACACTTACTTCTACTGGTGTAATTAGCGGACTTGCAAAACTTGTTGTCGTGTTTTCTTATAAGTAAAACGTCATTTGTAAAGTAAAACGTCATTTGTATCTAATTATCAATTTCACTGAACATCACTATTTTTATACCAAAAACTCTAGTATTTGACTTAAAAAACACATTTATACTAATATATTCAACAAGTGTCTCGATTATATATGCAAATACAGCGGATTTTTAAACCGTTTATCAATATTTCAGCTCCCCACGAAATGGCTCCGATTCTCTTTACAGAATTTCATAAAACAAACATTTTTGCTTCATTTTTGTATTTAAGCAATTATTTATGAAATTGAGACAAGCGAAATGTGACTTGGGTCTTTTTAAACTGATTTTGGAGTTGTGTTCAAAGTCATGTTTCGATTTATCAGAGAAAACATTTGATAGCATTGTTTGCTTCCAAATCTGAAAGAAACATTCCGCATGGATTGCTCAATAAAACTGGCTTTATAATGGTTCATTTTGAGTGTCGTGTGTCGTATAAGCCAGTCAAGTTCGGATAATCCTCCCAGATGATTAAAGCTACGGGCATTAAAGGGAATGTTTCACCTTTCTGAAAGTTGTCAAACATACGCCCGTTGTAGTAGACAATATAAAGTAAATGCTGCTGAAACGATGGTGATATTTGTTTCTCGCAAAGTCACTTAACTTTATATTAATTTGTTTTTGATTCGGGACAATGACGTATTTATTGTGCTATAAAGAGCTTAAGAGAAAAGTCACAATCCTTGTCGACAATTATTGTGACTTGAATACAAACAAGTCTTTTGTTGTCGTACTCGCAGCAGGTAATCCAACCAAAGTTCGAGATATACACGTAGTTTTTCTCCCAGGACCATCAATCTTGAAGTCGCAATCAGTGGTGGTTCAGAGTCTGAACAATTCATTTTTAAGCAATTTATTTTATAGCTTACAACATGCGTCTGAGCCTCAGACGCATGTTGTGAGCTATAAAACAAATTGCTTAAAAATTGTATTTTTGGAAAAATGTTTTAAGTTAATTACACTTTCAATAACGCCCAAAGATAATGGCTATCTCAGCTCAAAACCAATACAAAGTTGAAACATCGAGCTTAACATTAAGCTTGTGATGTTGCATTTTGTAATCTGCTTCAAGCAACAGTTCCGCGTTACCCGGCTAACAGGGAACCCATTTTCTGTCAGGTCATAACAGTTTCCCCAACCTGGCTAAAATTGTCGTGTCACATTCTGCACCACCTCATAGAAAACCTCAATAACATGAGCTTTCAAACTTTGACCGCATATTTGCGTTCCTAAATCCTAACTGCCCGGCAAACCTACATTTATTCACCCCTTGTGAGCCGTTCTCGTGCCAGTGTTACCCGCAGCCACTGGATTTGACCACCACCACCAGCTGCCGTATGCGGCCCTCTAGTTATGACTGCGCGGCCAGCGTTTGTCTGCCGCTCTCAGTGGAAGCCGGCAGTTTTAATTAGCGGAAACATGCCGCCCCGGATTTATAGCTCACCGCTTCGAGCTGCCACTGAATACGTTTTGCATATGGCAGTTATAGCTGCGGCGTGTGTCTCCGGCGTGGTGCCGAGTTGCTCAGCCGCCAAACAGCACAGTCAATCCTGAGCCACTACTCCTGCTGTTTGGCCGGTGTGGCAGCTGCCATCTGGCTACGGTACGCGCCGTCTTTAATCAACTGAATGCCGTTGTAATATGGTCGGTAGCGGCTGCTACAGATGGCCGTTCCTCCACATTCGTCACCCCACGCGTACTCCTCCGGCGCGACTCTCCGCCGACGTCGATCGATAATTTCCGATCGATGCAGAAATCGATTATGCAAATCAGCTCAAAATCCCTCGCCGCGGTTTTAGCATGTGATTTCGTCGGCCGCCTCTGCCCGGGCGGCGTTTTTTGTGCACCTGGGTGGTTGTCATGGTAACGTCACTGAGCTGTGGTTACCTGGGTTACGGCGGCGTCGCTGCCTTGCCACCGTGTCGTGCGTGTCGTGCGTGGTATTGTAGTCTGCGTTCGACCGTCGGCGATATTTGCACGTGACAGCTGGGGCGGGCCGCGAGGGCGCTGTCCCACTGGTAATAACTACCCGCCGTCGACGGGGGACACGAACAAGATGGCAAGCTGAACCAGCAGGCAGCAGACGCCGAGAACGAGCCAGGCAGCAGCAAAAGATGAAAGCGAATGGGGAATAAGGGAGGAATGGATGATGACAGGACATTAGAGGTGCCTGAATAATTCACATGTAGTTGCATTAGATCCGGGAGAAGTCGAAATTGGTACTCACGAAATGATATGCAGGCAAATACTGTAGGGGAGAACGGGGCACGTTCTGTCACGGGGCACATTCTGTCAGCGGGGTTTTCTCGTGAACTATCGACCGCAGGTATATGGTTGTTTCGTAACATAGGTTCCTTTTTGCTTGCTACGGCCCGGTATTATCAAAACAACAACGTGCCTGCGACTGGCTTGGTCCAAATAAGAAAAGTTTGTTTTTGAACAGAAATCCAAACTTTTTCCAAGTTAACAAAATTGTGGTTAGTGGCCATTCAGAGGTTTGTATAGTGTCTTTGAATGCTGTCATGGGCTGACACGAATGTCCAGAATATTGTGCTGAGCGTTATTCTGCCCCATTCTCCCAAGTTTTCAGTAAAAAATGGAAAAGTGTGACTTATGTAGAGTGGGGCAGGTTCTGTCACTGAATCTGTTCATGATTCCTATAGTCGTATCGCTTATAAATGACCATACAAATGATAGCCTGTTATTTACAGATATGGTACGCCACTCCAAGCGTAAAACGAATCGGGTGGTGCAATGCAGTTCACATTATTCGTGCCTTAAGATCTTTTCTAAGACATTTTAACTGGGGAGGGGGATTTCTGCTGGCGGATCTAGGCTTTGAGTTTGGAGGGCAAAGGTTTAGCCACGTTTCGTTAGCGCAAAGTTGTTGATCTGGGGGATGGCGTCGGGTCGTCAGCGCAGAGTCGTTTAACAGGAGGGGGAGGGGAGTCGGGGCCTCATTGCAAAATATTATATCACTGGGCCCGTGGAGAAAGTTCAGTGCATTTTTTTTACCGTTGAATGCGGTAAATCTTTGCGTCCACGGGGGGGGGGGGGATTTCAAGGCATTGGGTAGGAAATCCCCCCACCCCAGTTAACATGTTAATATGCCCTGCATTCTGCATGGATAACCAAAAAGCAAAAAATAGTGTTTGGCATCGTAAAGCCGTCCATTTTCTACACTTATGAATGATGGCTGATGAATTGACAACCTTCTCTCACTCCTGCAGGGACGGCACAGATGCCATTCGGTGATAACAGGAGTGCCCATCAGTGACAGAATGTGCCCCCATAGGTGACAGAACGTGCCCCGTATACGGGGCAGGTTCTGTCAGATGAGTCATCGCCACATTATCGACACTGGTTTCGAAACAAACTGATATACCACTTTAACTCCTAAAAAAGATTTGAAGCTATTGATGTATGTAACAGTATTGGAAAGTATCAATCACTAACTCTTAAAAGTGTGCCCGCCAGGGCCAATTACCAAAAAAGTGACAGAACCTGCCCCGGTCTCCCCTACGTGTAACGAAAAGTCCAAGTTAATCAAGACAAATATATGACTTGGTACAAATCATATTTATAACCGCAGTAGCGTCGCCACCTCGCAGATGTTAGGGGACTGGAAGACGGCAACGTGTTAAAGGCGATTCGTTCCATGTAGGTAACAGACAATAGGCCTCATGCTAAACTTAAACAAGTTGGGCCTTAGGGGACGCGTCCCCTCTCATTTCCCAGTTTCGCCGGCCATGTAGAGACGGCTACGAAATATCTGGATCACGTCCTCAGCTTAAAACCTGAATTCATTCCATTGCTACATCACAATTTATCTTGCTAGTTTACACTGGTTTACACTGACGTCTGACTCCAGTTTTCACCCTGAATACGAGCTCCCCTCTGTCCGCTCGGTGGACGATCAGTGCCCCGCCGGGCCGGCGGTGGCCCGTCAGCCAGTCACATCCGCTGACCGTCCCCTCGCTGCCTGTTTGTCGCCAGTGGCCGCCATTTTGTTGTCGCAGGGCACCCCTGTCTGGGCAGCCAGTGGTTGACCGCTCCTCCTTTCATACGACATCCCGGCCTGGCGCCGCGCTCCCCTACCCCGTCCTGGCCAGTGTCGCCGCCCGCTGGCCGTCTGTCCTGCTGCACTGTGTCGCTGCTGTCCGCTGAGTACAGGGTTGTGCTCGACTCAGACTGACTCGACTGACTCGACTCTGACTCATTTCTGAAAGACTCTGACTCAACTCTGACTCATTGTCTGAGAACAAGTTTTTACTCGACTCGACTCATTCCGACTTTGACTTAACCCCTGACTCAACTCTGACCCAAGGAAAAATGAGTCGATCCAAAGTTGAGTCGACTCATTTCTGACTCAACAACATTCGATATTTATTGACGGGAGGGGGTGCGGGGTGGCCCCCCCCCGTACCGGTCGGTCGGAAATATTTGTAAGTATATTTTTTATATGTAGTCATAGGAACAGTGTTAAATTTGTCAGATCTTGACATTTCTGCAGCATCCAATCACTTACTTGGCCCGCGATAATGAGTCGACTCAACATTGATCCATGTTAAGGTGACAACTCTGACTCAAACGAAAATATATGCGACTCAACTCTGACTCGACTCAACAACATATTTTGCTTTACTGACTCAACTCTGACTCAACTCACTTGAGTCAGAGTTGGGTCATATTTGACTCACGACCCATGAGTCGAACACATGCACAACCCTGTCGCGGACCACGGTCATTGCTGGGGAGGGAGGGACTGAGAAAGGGCATGCAGTCCGGACGTAAATGAATTTCGGTCCGGACTGGGTAGCCTCTCCTCCACCATGGCTATCGTAAATATTGTTAATTGTGTTTGTGTCCACTAAGTTTTGTAGCTGCCAACGTTTGTATCATAATTATGATCGAACTTGGTTCCGATTAAACATTTGTTAATACCTACCTACATTACAAATATTTAGCTGGTGTCGATCATAAATAATTATCGTCTGAGAAGTTCACTTTTTCAAATGTATTCAGACGTAGTGAGTGAGAACGCCAAGCGTTCGAACGAGCGTATTCTTACAGATGGGCCAAAACCCGTCTTCATCTTGCGCGCGTGCTTGGTTGCTTGCTTGCTGGGGTTTCAGGGATAACTCCCGTTTTACTGCACTGACACATGGTATAGGCCAGGATAACTAGACAACAGTATAGGCTACGTACAAATATTTAACACAACTAAAGCAACTTTCACCATCCATTAATAAACGAAAAATAAATAGGCTGCAGGATAAGCACGTGCTTTGACTCTGAATTCACCTCCGCAGGTGAGAATCAGAAAGAGCAATAACTGAGAGCCACAGAAAGGTGCAGGTAAGTATCGTTTTACTATTGCAACAAACAACAATGCTTATCAGTTGCCGGACACAAATGCAATAACTCGTTTCGCATTGCATGCTTTACTAGTATTTCTGAAGTTAGACACAACACTACATTTTTCCGAAGACTTTGTGCGTAGAATGTTTCCTTATCCTTATGTGCATGCCACAAATTGACATGTTTGTTTACCTATACAGTAGGTTCTTCGCCTGAATGTGCTTTTGTAATTCGTGCTATCCTGTTTCTCCGAGGCTTAAAGCAGCCTCGCCCCGCTCTCCCGAGCAGGTTCACTGCGCCAAGGCAAGCATCGATTTTTCCGCCGATTCACACGGCCACTAATCCAGACCTGGACCTCTAATTAGACCACGAAACAACGAGGGGAGATGGGATCGAGCACAGCCGGCGTAGGCACGGCGCCGGGCCAACGTAGGCACGGTGCGGGGGGTGGGGCCGAGGCCAGTCAGGTGTTGGGTGAATGAAAGTGACGCTGAAGACGACTACGATAATTGATACGTGTAATGATGTGTGATTATTGGGGATACGGCTTTGAGTCATTAGACACAAGGACAGAATGAATTGTTCATAACACCATTTAAATATCCGCTCGTGGGGGTGTAGCTCAGTGGTAGAGCGCTCGCTTCGCATGTGAGAGGCCCCGGGTTCAAACCCCGGCACCTCCAGCCACGGTTTTGCTGAATCTGTGTCGGGCGGATTATCCCAGCACATCCAGCCCGTAGTTTTACTGAATATATCTCGGGCGGATTCTGAAAGGCCATAACTACATAGATGACTGGGTGCTCCGTGCAAATCCAAGGAATTCTGACAAAGTTTTAAACAACGTATCAGGTTTTGTTTTCTTCAATCTTAGGCTTAGCGTATTCATTTTTTGTGAGGGGAATGTTTTATTTTTGGCAGATTTAGCCCATCTTTGGTGGTGCCTGGACCCGGTGCTCCCTGAATCCGCCAGTGATCTGTCTTCATAATGTTATCTCAGCCTCTGTTGCAGATACACGTATGGACGTTTGCTCCATTTAATATGAACGGTACCCACCGCATAAATGTGAACGTCATCGATGTCCGACAGCTCCATTCACGGCCTTCTCTAAGGAATTTTCCCTGCGGGATTTCCACTGGTGGATTCTAGGCTTCATAGTTAATTTCGCTCCCGTTTCGTCAGTGAATGTTGTTGACCGGGGGAGGTGGGGAGGTGGCCCACTTTTGGGTTGTCGGGACAGTTCAACGCATTTTTCTTTTCGTCGACTGCGGGGGATTTTTGCGTTCACTGGGGGGATTTAAAGGCACTGTGAGGGAAAAATCCCCCAGTTTACATGTTTTTTTGTGCCTTGCCAGCCCCCCAAAAATAGTAGACCCAAAATAAATGTTGAGTCAAAAGCCATTTTTTTAAAGAAATTAGAAAAGAAAAGGAGCACTAACATTTCCTTGCTATAAGCATGAACCTACCCTCGCTAAATATTCTAAGCGTGCAAATTAAAAGCATCTACAGATTAAATAGACTGAGATGATCAATAATCATTTACAGATCCTGCGAACGGGTAATGAGCCTGAGCTTCCGATTACCGACAAAAATCCAACCCAGACCTCTACGAACAGCAGCACCGCTAACTTGCATTCCATTCCCAATTTTACCGATGCGCTATATTAGAGTATCGATTGCCGGCCCAGAATCGGTTTCACATAGACGGGTCCAGTTTCGGCCCGGGCTCCTCCGCGGGCTTTCCCGACCCGCTAAAACGCAATCCAATTAACAGCGCGTCAGCCGCCGCAAATCGATGCAGCGATCAACGTCATAGTGACGTCACTATATACACTATATATTTTAGATCTGGTGTTGTCTGCGGTGGTGCGGCGGTCATCTGCTGTTCGTGAAGGTACATTCGATTCCCGACCACCGTGAAATTGTCACCTGTTTCACCGTGACGTTCACCGCTGTTTGCCAAAGGTTCCAAGAACGACATGCATTTAGACTATAAAATCTGCTGATTTCGACGGACCTACGTGTGCGCTTGAACCTGTCTGCCGTGGAATATTATGTTAGCATGGGTGTGGACTCAGCTGCTGATGTGTTTTACGACCTAGTCAACGCGGCTATTGCCGCCTATTGCTACAGTGTACCTTGGTGCTCGTTTCCGCCATGGTTCGATCGTGAACCGTGATAAATCCGCCTGCGTCTTAAAGAGGCATCCTTTAAACGTAAAAATTCTCTCCCTCTCCAGAAAACGCACGAGCATTTTTCGCAAGCGAGATCCGATTTTAATCACTTGCAACTTTAAATATCGCAATTATGCTTAAGGGGCTCGTGATGACTTTTAAGGACAACCCAAACGTTTTTTGGAACTTTTATGCAATCACCTAAAATCATCATCTCACTCTACTCCAGTTCTTATGCACGGTGGAAACAGCTTCACAGGTGATTCCTGAGAGAGCAGCCTGCTTTAACCAAATGCTTTGCTCAAAGTTTTTCTGACCTCATATTGGCCGTTGCCAATCGCTCAATTTAAACGTAACCAAATTTAAACGAATTTGATTTCCGCAGGGCAGGTGAGCGGCCTACTTCTCAGCTTGAAAGCCATAAGGCAATGCCGGTCCGGACGGTCTCAGTGCTCGCATCTTAAGGGAATGTGCTCGAGAGCTGGCGTGCCGATCGGATGTGTGCGGCCTTGTCCGGCGAAAGCAGGGCCGTTCTTTTCCAGCCCGTTGGAAACAAGCCAATGATTATACCCGTGGCACAGAAGGAAGACAAAAACAACCAGAGACTATCGCCGCATTCCCTTTTACAACTCTGTTCAAAGGTGGCTGAAGAAGGTTGTTTAGACTGCTGATTGAGCCATTGTCCGTCCCGTTTTGCCTGTCAACCACACGGATTTTTGCCAAAACGGTCGTGCGTTTACAACCTGACCTGATGCTTTCCTGAATGATGCCTGGGGCTCTATAGCCGAGGGGAAACAGGTTGGATGCTGTGTATACCGATACCGTCGCTTTTACCAAGTGTAAATCACCAACTGTTGCTACAAAATGAATCACTCTTCAATGTCAAAGACGCGCACACTCATCGGTTCGTTCATACTGCTAAACGTAGTCAGCCGAGTGGTTGTAAACGGGAACACTCACCGTGGACTCCAGTGTTATCGGGCGTCCCGAAGGTAGTTACTTGCGGCCCCTTGTTTATTTTATCTGTTTTAACCGCCGATATACCATCCACATAAAATGGGTGCCAATGTATGCTGATGACGTTAAGTTGTATACGCCGGTCCGCTGTGAGACGATGCTCGTGCACTCAGTCTGACATCGACTCCTCTTGTACATGGTCACGTGTTTGGGGATAAGTTTGAACCCGGCCAAGTGCCACGTAATAATCGTTCACTTGCCACTCACCTGTCTTAGCGCTACCAATGGACGGTGTTACACTGGAACGCGTCACGCCAGTGCGCGACTTGGGAGTCATCCTAGACTCAAAGCGAAATTCGCTCATCTGTGACGCCACAGTCGCAAAGGTAAACGCATGCCTTGGAGCTGTTTTAATCCGCAGCTGCAGCTGCGAGTTCCCCTCGCCATGTAGCTCGAACACAGGTCATGCTGTGTGGCTTTCAACGCCATGTCCGTTCCATTATCGAATACGGGAGCGTGGTCTGGTCGGAGCGGCAGTGACCATCTTAAACGGCTGGAACGCATTCAGAGCATTTCCTTTTTAATTTGGCTCGCGTGTTCCATCTGACCACAGCTCCTTTAACCTAAGCTTACGATCACTACTGGCAAGCATTTTCAAGGTTTCTCCATAATCTCGTTTCATGCAGCACGACTTATGTTCATACACAATGTTTTTTTCACGCCGACTTGACAGTCCTCAGCTCTGTCATGCTTCCCTGTCGGCTCCGGCTAGACGGATCAGGTCACCTGTCTCTGGCAATCCGTTTGCACGTGTCGCTGCTGTGAAAAACGGATCTTTTTGCCGATTTTTCTTCCATGTGTAACGAGTTCCTAACGCTGTGTATCCCTTCGATTTCTTTTGCTCGCCTCATCGGACTACAAAATCACTTGTGCGGTCACATGCCACTCGGGCAGTACGCTTTTGAGTTTGAGCTAGCAGCCAGGGCGTATGTGTGTGCATGTGTCCTGTGTGTGTATGTGTAAGTGTTTTTGGTCTGTCGTCGCCTTGTATGTGTTGTATTTTAAGTGAAAAGTGTCATAGTTTTATCTCCTGACTGTCGCCTGTTAAACGGGTTTTGTGCCTGTTGGTGAATTTATCATAAACATAAACTAAACACTGGGGGATCAGAGATGCGGCTAATTTTCGTGTGAATGGGACGGGTATCGCAGACGGCTTTACATGCTGAGAGCGGCTCCTAATGCTGCCGGGATTAAACAGAGGGAGCCGGCGGTGACCTCATCATTTCGGTCAGAAGGGATCGTGCAAGGGTTCTGGGCAGAGGGTTTGTTGTTCGTTCGACCACGACAGACAGGGACACGCAGGTCGTATCGGGTTTACCAGAAAAGGAAAGACATGGCAATTATGTAAACCTCATCACCGGGTGTGCCACTGAAATAGACGGTCTTTGAAACCCGGTGGTGTATAATCATACGCCGATGCGTGCCAATTCTGCTGAGTGAAACAAACTCTACCGGTAACGACGAAATGCCACTGATGTCATACATTATCCCAAGACTTGCACACCTCGCTGGGTATAATGTAGCGCGAACACTGCAATTTGGACCGGCTGAGCCGGTGAAGGGTTGAAAGAAGATAATGGGTATATTGGTATGCGCATCCGTAATGTTGCAATCATGTATGGCGCGTATACTGGGACAGCACACGCAAATGTGCATGCAGTGCCCCGTAAATCCATGCTTATTGCTGGTCTATAATTGAAATGTTGAGACTATTTATTTCTGTCTCACGGTTATTGTCAGAGTAGAATTGGGTGCCCGCGGACAGGAGGAGTTACGTGCTGCCTATAAACGGACAAGCCTGTGCACGTGACCACTTCCTGACGGGTAATTTGGGTGTTCTCCTGCATCGAATGTAACTATTCCTGTCATATCTGAGCTACGACTCCAAGCTGGATTCTCAAGGGAACGGCTGTTGGCGACAGTATGAAGCCAAATTGCGATAATAACTCATGTAAATGACAAAGCGGGCGCCCTCAGCAATGACTCCTCCTCATTATCATGCATATGAATCAGCTCAAATCGCCTTCCCTTATATGGTAAATGGCACATATTAATAATTACGAAGCACGTATTGGTACCGACCATCAATGATGCGTGGTTTGGAAGGAAAAAGACTGCAACGCATGCCACTTTGCAGGTCATTCATAATACGGTGGGTTCGATACACACAGTTATCTTGTGATAAACAGCTTCCGTGGCCAATGTACCGGGGGGGGGGGGAGTAGGGGATGGGGTAAGGACGTTGGACAGAAGTTGTGTGCGCACTGTGCAATAGTAGTTACTAGTTTGATGATGAAGGGAATGCATTCAGACTATCACAAAATTGCCTGTCCCAAAATAGCGTTGCCTGAGCCTTCTCAAAATGTTTAATGACAAATATAAATGCTGATAAAAAGGTTATGAATAGGTATTTCTGCAGTTCCTGAAAATATATGCGGCTCTGGTGGCAAAAATGAGTTATTTGGGGAAAAAATGTTCGTGTACTCACACTAAGCGCTTTATTCTTAATAGTTGTTCACTTACAGTTTATATGCACCAGGTAAAAAATGCACTTACCGAACTGGTAGCTGGCTTAGCAGAAAACATTAATATATTTGGACATGAAAAGCACCTTCCGAGTATCCACCATTAGTTATACCTCCCTAAGGCAAGACAATGTGTAGTACCTATTTACTTACACTTAAGTGCCTTTTTGTGAATTTCCCTCCTGGGGGAGTTTAGAAATCCGAATAGGAATATATCATCACTTCACAATAGCTTGCTGGACGGGGACAGACCAGTTGCACTCCAGTGAACTCGACTTCTCTAACTCAGCTGACTTGGCCGCTCGCTTCGATGGCGCGCTCCTCGTTACGCTGTACATGCCCCGCGGTTTCGATGGCGCGCTCCTCGTTACGCTGTACGTACATGCCCCGCGGTCAAAACTACAGCCAGCAGCGCACGCCGTCTTTAGCGGCGCATAAATATTCCTTAACGACCCTTTCCGTCGATAAATCATTTCAGAAGTCGTCAGAAATGCGGTCTATTTGGGGATCGGACGAGGCCTGTCAGACAGAGCATAATACGTGTGATTACCGGTGGTCGGCCAAACCACCGGAGCTGATCCGACCAATATGGCGGCCGTGACAGGCGGAAACACGCCCGAGCTGCTACATAATGTTACAAACGCTAATTGTTATGAAAGCTCTACGACTTCCCGTCCTATGAGTATATGCACATTTCGTTGCAACGACAAATTATGTGATTGCTTTTCGTGGCATTAATGCAAATGCTTTGTGTTGGCCAAGTTACGTGGTAGATGTTCGTGTTTTTTTATCTCGCTGGTACGAGCCTGAATCAGCTGACTGGCTGGGTATGCTGACGTCACTGCAGACCACACGGAAGGAAGGGCGGCGGTGAGGAAGAGTGACAGATTGGACCGCAGCACACCACACCTGCCCAGTGCCCAGTCGTCAGCGGGCTGCCACTAACCTGCATCTCATGGGCAGAAGATGACCGGCATGTCTGCTGCTGTTGGAAACCGACAGTAGCAGGTAACTTGGTTGATGGCCTGTCTTCGGCGCCATTATTTGTGTTCAGAAGAATTGACAACTGGTATAAGCTTCAACCAGACTTTGTTATTAATAGGGTTCGCTTTAGTTCGCTGTGTGTTATAATTCCTAATGAGTAGGTTAGGTATAAGTGTGCAGTGCAGTCTCCGGATGTCTGCGGAATTAAACAGTATTCCTGGAAAGTTAGACTGTACCGCAAATAATTTATGCCTTGCGGCACAGTATACAGTTTTTAAAGTAGCGAACACCAAGTTGCAGTCTCTGGTCCACCTTATTAACATTTGCGGTTGCGCTGTGTACCTACTTGTAGGTGTAAGTTGTAAGTTGTAACTTCAGTATCGCTAACGAACTGGAGCGCAGTGCCAGAGCTGATTATTCGGTCGGCCCGTGTAGTCCAGTCGGAAGAGAGCTGCGTATCACAATATGTCTCACGCTGGCAGTGGTTTACGATTTTTAAGCGCTTGCTATTTGCTCAGCGCCGCTATGATCTGTGGCCAGTGTCGGCGGTCGCGTTCAAGTTTAGATGAAGCCAACGGGCCGAGCATACCGTCCTCAGGCGTTTGGGAACGTACAACTTTCGCCACTAAATTCTGCCGATGACCCGTAATTGCGCGATCGGCTGGCAGGGTCAGGACAGGCACAACCAGCTTTACTTGGCGTGGGTCCTGCCTGTTCTTTGAAATATGCGCAATCAAAACATTGGGACTACATATACCGGTCAAATGCCTTTTTGGTCGATGACCGAACGGGCGCGCTCTGTATTCAATTTTGCATGATCTCCTTTCTCGAATCCGCAAAAAAGGAGTGCACGTCCTGAGCAGTGAGCACTGCATGCTTTATCGTGCACATAATTGCTTAGACCAAAATTCGTTGACTATGATTTTTTCACCGCGTTTCTCTTTGCGCTCAAACACATCGCTAGTCCGGAACCAGAGTGGAACTGCGAACAGAACGTGTGACCGAGACAGCGGTCTGTCGGAGCTCGAAGGTCGACTGCACAACATTGCTAGGCAGTCCTACGCCGACTCGAGTCTAATAACATCCCTCCAGGAGACGCCGCCGTCGGGTCTTCGGCTGAAACGGCGGCGGCCGCGGGATGCTGCCTCCAAATTGCCGGCTTAGATTAAACATGGTCGGCGTCGGTCGACGTTGAGGAATGAAGCCCGGTCGTGTCGCGGCGCGATATTGCCTGTCGTTTGAAGACAGGCGATCATAAGAGATCTGGGCGGGCGATCAAGGCAGGTATGAAATTGTGGCGTCGGCGGCGCGGCTGTGACGAGCACGGCGGATCGACGGTGGATTGGTCGGTGCCGACGCCTGCCGCCGTGGGTAATCAGGTGGATTCGACCGAGTTCGGGGAAGTTGTCAATGAAGACGGGTTGATTTCCTGCGGCGCTTGCCGTGAACCCAGCAGCTGAGGCTGACATGTGAACGACCGGAGGGTCAAGTGACTTGTCAGTGGAAATTTAACAGGGATGTTCCATTCGTGGCAGCAGGCAGAACCTCGTGCATGTGAAGATGACATCGTCAACACGCATGAATGTTCAGAAATGCAGAAGGTTGATAGTCCGCAAAAACGGTGAAGAGGGTGTAAAAATGATGACATTTTGGCCCTGATGGTTCGATATATGATGTAGGTCTACAAATACCAAGGGTGCAAACAGAGCTGTGGTTTGCTTACCACTCTAAGCAAACGCTACTTCCGCGGAAGCTCTTGCACTAAAAACTAGTGTGCACGTCTGAGTGACTCGCGCTGCACTAAATACCTCCAGACTGTTCACTGCTGTTCAGAGGGTGGAGGGCGGGGGGGCTGACTCTGCGGTCTGCCTGGGTGCGAGGTAGACCGCAGTGTCAGGCCCCTGCTGCACCTGCCGGCAGCGTCCCGTCTGATGCCGGTTCTCCCACAGTCGGTCTGGGATCGTAACCCTTCCGCGAGGCCCACGGCAGGTGTGTAGGGAGTACAACTCCCTCAGTCTTCTCACGGCGTCCACCCGACCCCAACTCCCAGTCGGGACTACCTTACCAGTCCGGCAGGCCCGCGGCAGGTGTTTAGTGGAGCTCATATCTCCCGCTCTTCTCACGGCGTCCACCCGACCCCAGCTCCCAGTCGGGACTACCTTACCAGTCCGGCAGGCCGCGGCAGGTGTTTAGTGGAGCTGTGTGGGGCCTAGCTTTGACAGCGAGCTCTGCCAGCGCTGAGCGAGCTCTGACAGCGCTGAGCGAGCTCTGACAGCGCTGAGCGAGCTCTGACAGTGCTGAGCGAGCTCTGACAGCAGACATGCCCTTCTCTCTGAGCTAGCTCGCCACCGATGGATTGGATGTGCAGTGTAAAACAGCGCAGCAAACTCAGCTGAGTGCTTTGGATGGATGAATAATCCAACAACATAGTACATAAAAAGTTGTTTTTTGTGTTTTCCTTTTCTGTATAGAAGGGTGCAGGCTGAATGTAGAGGGCGATGTACCAACTACCAATGCCTGATGGTGGTGCCACCCACCGACATCGCGACTTCATCTCCAGACAGTCACAAT
>VOPJ01003711.1:0-24526 GCA_014673585.1 Semibalanus balanoides
CTGTTGTCCGCCGAATAGCAGCCATTTATACCGGCTCGCCGGGACGGTAGAGCCGCTGGCTGCAGCCTGCAGAAGCGCTGGCAGCCCCTTGACCGCCCCCATTTCGGCCCTCGACGGCTCTCGTCAGGACCGAGATGGGGCGTGGAGCCAGGTACCCGGCGCGGCCAGACGCTGGGGTGCCCAGATGCTAATCCAGTTAGGATAATTATAGAGCGGCTCTACCGAGAATACAGACGTCGGAAACATGGACGGCTTTTCGCCAGTTCGGCTGTTGGATGTAACATTTTGTATGTGTGTGTAGGCGAGATATTGCATGCAATGTGATCCGTTGATACATAAGGCATTATCGTTGAGTGTTGTCGGTGGTGTGTGCTGGATGCTATAAAATGCCTGTGGCATGAGAGCCGGATGGTTCTTATATATGAACTAATTAGGCAACACGGGCACGTGAGCGCACATGATAAACACATTCAACGGTATTCATTCGAGGAATGGATAACATGAACATGATTATATCTAACTAAACAAACTCATCCCACTGCACATCACAACTATTTTAAATGCTACTGATACCTATTCATAAGCATAATCTACCAGTTAAACGTCCTTTTTAGCCTTTAGGTCATAAGGCGAGTGGGCGGTTTTAAATGTTATTTCCGCATGTGAAATAACACACAACCTTTCTTAAAATTAAAACGGCATAACAAATTGCTTACCGACTGTATTGCCTGCAATTCGTTCAGGGCTGATGCCATGGGCACGTCATGCTTAACCCGCCTTTGGCTGGAGGGGGGGGGCAAAAAACGCCCCCCTCTCAGGGATTTCAACAATAGCTAAAAAACGAGCAGTGCTACCAACGCGAAACTTCGGGTACCTTCCCCTACACATATTTCAAATCTTCAGTGCAAAAAAAAAAAAAATCTCAGTTATAACAATTTTGTGACGTCACCACGCACGACTTTGACGCAAATATCAGCTAAACTCTAACAGGCTGTATTAAGACCATTCATAAAGCAAAATGCAATCTAAGAACGTCAAAAGATAGCAAATGACAAGGGTAGAAAATGGTCATCTCAGATTTTTTAAAACAAAATGACCCCAATAAAAAAGGAAAATGCACTCAAAATCAGCATTAAAAAAACGAAAAAACAATACAAAACGGAATACATGTAAGATAACCACATATTTACAACACCCAAACTAAATTTCAAGGCAACATCTGTATTTTTGAATGACTGATGGCTCCTAAGTATGAATACCTCATGATGTATTTTTGGGAAAGTACGTATTTTTTACCAGATAGGTACATGAAAACATGCACCACTGTATTTTTAGGACAAAACTAGTTTATAAAAATGTATTTTGTATTGATATCTAACCATTTCAAATTTTGACCTTACATGACCTGACCTTGACCTTATATCGGGCCAGGTGCACAAATGGCTGCTGCAATCGAATTTTATGCGTAGGATAACCCATACAACTTGTGTCGCATGACCTCTTGCCAATAATGATCTGATCTTGACCTTAGCTTACACGGGAGATGCATCATACCCTTGAGAGCACTTTGTGCGATAATAGTCGCAATCTAAAGCTTTGGATGAAAAGTATGGCCCAAAAACTCAAATATCTAACATTTGACCTGTAACCTGACATGCAACCTTATTAGGTTACATTTAGATGGGTATCATGCGAGCTTTCGATTGCCACCTTGCACATCTCGCTGCGGTTATAGGTTCGAAAGATAACGAGGGGGCGAAAAACGACTGCCCAGCCAATGACGTTCGGCTAAGACCCCAGCCATTGCCGGGTTAAACGGTGCCTTCATTTACTGAGTCCACATTTTAAAAGCTAGCAAATATTTTCTTTAAATGGACTGCAGGTTTGGCTTGCGCTGTTTAAACCCTCCTTAAACCCTTCGCACCAATGTGCAATTGTATCCATCTTTCTCAGTTTTTCCTTTGCATAAATTTCCTTGACAATTGGTAACATTTACCGCCGTTCGTTCGCCTTATAGTTAGCCTAGCCCAGGACTGCTCTCTACTGCACTGTCCATGTATTCGTCTGTACAATGCCGGCAGGTGTCCCGTTGTCACCCAGCTGACTCGGCGGGCCGACCTGTGGCCGCATGTCCCATTGGCCGTGAACTTGTCCAGCAGTAAATCACAGCGGTACGTTCAGGGGTGCGGGGACCGCCCCCTCCGCCGGCCCAGGCGGCCAGTAATAGCCGCCGACACTGAAAAGAATATACGACCGATACGCGACGGCACCACAAAAGCGCCCGAGGACGGCGGCCCATCGTCAAGAGCGACTATCCTCGGGAACCTGCCCCCCCCCCCCAGTCCGCCAGTCCCGGGCTGGGTGCCACGTAGGCGTGGCGACGAGTGAGCCTCTGTCTTCTGCCAGTTCATGGTCAGACGAGGTCCTGACGATTATCCAGGTTCACTAGCGCGAACCTCTGGGTCTGGATCGAACCCCGATGACCCGTGCAGACCCCTGCCGGGCCGAACCAGGACGATCGAACCGGACCCTTTTGTATCCGGGAGCAGGCCGCGTGCGGCCATACAGATTATCGACAAGCCTAATCTGGCCCGTTTGACCCTTCTGCCTCCCGTCGTTTTGCGCTCTCGCCAGCCGTGTTTCTGGCTATGGTGACGAGGGATACCATCCCGAGACGACAGTCGACGCTGAGGTGACCAATAGGACATACCAGTCCGACTCAGACCAAAACCGCTTCCGGTCGGGCATTTCGATGGCGCGGTCGGCTTTCAGAAGCGGATACCGGGAGCTTTGATGCGCCGTCGGTGGCGGCGCGACGGCCGGTGTCTTTTATGCCTTGATCCGTCTGCTCGCAGAGCGGCGCGGCCGTGACAGTGGTGAGCGAGCGGCCACCGCTCAGCTCGAGAGGGACCACAGAGCGCGCTTTGTCGGCCCCGCTGGCCTTCCGCCGGCGCGGAAAATCTGAAAAATGATGTATTTAATTGTGCAGTGTGTATTTATGTGTGGAGTGAGGAGGGTGGTTTGGGTGCCGCCGCCGGGGAGCGGCCGAAAATGGCCCGCTCAGACCGTGCATTCCACGCCCTTTCAGCGCCCGGAGTGAAGGCGAATTGATGACCGCTTTGTGGCCAGTCGCCGGCCGCTGCACCTCGGCGAGCTGCGAGCTGACCGGTCACTCAGGCTCTGACCAGCTGCCACCAGTCAAGCTGAGAGAGAGAGAGAGAGAGAGAGAGAGACTCATCCGACACGGTCTGAAGAGAGACCGCAGAGTGGTGAACTTCTGTTGCCAACTGGCCAACATCATGGACATGACCGTCTCCAACAGTCAACACGACGGGCCATCACCCGCGCCATCACCGTCGCTCCATTTCACAACTGTGTGGGAGATTCGCTATAGCCGTAGGCGGCGGGACGATGGGTTACAGATTGCGCATCTAGCGCCACCCTGAGCCTCCTCAGGCCGGAGGTGGAAACTGCGCCATCCCGCCGTGACGTAACGGGCTAGTCAGTGTCTCACTCCCCAGTCATTAGCTGCAGCCGGATGGTTAGAGCTTCTCTCGGCCTCCGTCTTCAGCCTACTGCTATTACCGACGCCTGATAAATGATTGCCGAGCGGACTGGCTAGTCCGCGCCGTGCAGAGGGGAGGGTGTAAGACACTCCCATAGGGTTTATCGAGGAAAGCGGAAAAACGGCGGCGCCGTTTTTGGCACAGCTGTTTGGGCATCATAGACACATTATGTGAAATTATTTAATCTCGGGTCGTCTCAGGTCATGTCACAAGACCAGGTCACGTGACCCCACCTGCTCTGAAAAAGTTGGCGGTCGTACCGCAGTCACAGTTTTTTGGATGATAGGTTTCAAACTTATATAATTTAATAAAGTCATATATAATATATATTTAATAATAGTCATATATACACAAAGTTTATAACTACAATTCTTTTATCTTTTATTTTTGGTATCAGTGACCTAAGGACAAGGTCGGGTCAATTTTGTGATCTTCCTATTTTAAGTCAATGTATAAATATTCACATGCTTTCTTTTCCGATGATGCGCAAGATAGCAGTACAATTGCTTCTGAATCGCGTTGCCATAGGCTGTTCTTAATTACCTGGGTGCAATTGTTGTTCAGTGATCCCTACAAGTACAGGGTCATCCTAGGTCACCAACACTTTTTTGTCAATATTATCGACATAATTAAGATAGAGAAGTGAAACCGGCACAATTGTGTTTGTGTCGTCAGGACACGTCTCCCAATATGCAGCATGACGTCCTACAGGAGCCGTCCCACAGGAGCACAGGAGCCGTTCAACGTCCCACAGGAGCCGAGTACGAGGGGAGTCTACCCCCCCCCCGGCCCGACATGGCGAAGGGGGCGCCGAGCACCGGCACGGCGCGGGCTAGACGCTAGACGAAAGCCCACTCGTCCACAGAATGCTGCGCTGCTCCACGCTGCGCATGGCCGGGACCCGGGCCCCGGCTGAAGGCCCTTTGTGTCACGCCATTCCGCCCAGCGGACCAGCGCGCGGCCAGCTGCAGTTGTGGTGACGAGGAGGCTGCACGGAGGAGCTGCACGGAGGAGCTGCACGGAGGAGCTAGCACACGGATGGAGCGCACGAGGAGCTGCACGAGGAGCTGCAAGGAGCTGCACAGGAGAGGCACGGAGGAGCTGCACGGAGGAAGCATGCACGGAGGACTCAAGGAAGGAGCTGCACGGGGCAGTGCACGGAGGAGCTGCACGGAGGAGCTGCACCGGAGGAGCTGCACGGATGGGAGCTGCACGATGGAGCTGCACAGGAGCTGGCACGGAGGAGCTTGCAACGAGGAGGCCGCATCGGAGGAGACTGCCTGGAGGGAGCTGCAACGGCGCAGAGTGCACGAGGAGCTGCACGGAGGCGCCTGCACGGAGGAGGGCTGCCACCGGGGGAGCTGCACGGAAGGATGCTGCCCCGCGAGGAGCTGCACAGAGGACTGTAACAGAGGAGGAGCTGCACAGAGGAGCTGCACGGAGGAGCTGCCGAGGAGACCACGGAGAGCTGCACGGAGAGGAGCTGACCGGGCTGCACGGAGGACTGCAAGGGATGAGCTGCAAGAGGAGCACACTGCACGGAAGGAGCTGCACGAGCGAGCGGACACAGAGGGAGCTGTAAGAAGGAGACTGCACAGAGGAGCCTGCAATCTGGGGAGCCTGCACGGCAAGGAGCTGCACGGAGGAGCTGCACGGAGGACTGCACGGAGGGAGCTGCACGGAGGAGCTGCAAGAGGATGCTGCACGGAGGAGCTGACACCGGAGAGCTGCACAGAGGATGCTGTACAGAGGAGGAGCTGCCAGAGGAGCTGCACGGAGGAGCAGCACTTGGTGTGGAGGAGCCTGCACGGAGGAGCCTGCACGGAGGAGCTGCACGGAGGAAAGGAGCCTGCCACAGAAGGAGCTGCCAACGGAGGACCTGCACGAGGAGCTGCACGGAGGAGTCTGCACGCGAGGAGGCTGCAGCGGAGGAGGCCTGCACAGGGAGGGAGCTGAACAGGAGGAGCCCACGGAGACTGCACGGAGGAGCTGCACGGAGGAAGGCTGCAACAGAGGAGGCTGCACGGAGGAGCTGCACGGAGGAGCTCACAGAGGAGCTGCACGGCAGGAGCTGGCAGCGGCAGGAGGCGAAGAATGGGGGGAGCTGCAAGGAGGAGCTGCACGGAGGAACGCTGCAACGGGGTAGCTGCCAGCGGCGGAGCTCGCACGAGGCAGGCTGCAGCGGAAGAGACTGCACGGAGGAGCGCACGGAGGAGCTGCAACACGAGAGCTGTACAGGAGGAGCGCTGACGAGGAGCTGCACGGAGGAGCTGCAACGGACGGAGCTTGCACGGAGGAGCTTGCACGGGAGGAGCTGCAAGGAGGAGCTGCACGAGAGCCTAAGGCAAACGGGAGGAGCTGTTACACGAGGAGCTGCACGGAGGAGCTGCACGGAGGAGGCTGCACGAGAGGAGAGCTGCACGGAGGAGCTGCACGGAGGAGACTGCACGAGGAGCCTAGGCACTAGGACGGAGGCTGCACGGAGAGCTGCCGGAGGAGCTAGACCACGAGGAGCTTGCAGCGGGAACGGAGCTGCACCAGAGGAGAATGTAACAGGGAGGACGCTGCACAGAGGAGCCTGCACGAGGAAGATGCATCGGAGGAGCTGCACGGAGGACGGCTGCCACGAGGAGCTGCACAGGAGAGCTGCACGTAGGAGCTGCAAGCACGGAGGAGCTGCACCGGCAGGAGGCTGCACGGAGAGGAGCTTGGCAAACAGGAGCTGCACGGAGGCAGCTGCACAGAGGAGCTGTACACAGGAGGACCCCACCCCCTGCCAAACAGAGTGAGCTGCCACGGAGCAGCGATGCACGGAGGAGCTGCACGGAGGAGCTGCACGAGGAGCTGCCGGAGGCAGCTAGCACGGAGGGCTGCACGGAGGAAGCCTGCACAGAGGAGCTAGCACAGAAGGAGCTGCATCGGAGGAGCTGCACGGAGGAAGCGTGCACAGAGGAGCAATGCACAGAGGACGCTGCACGGAGGTAGCTGCACGGGGCGCTGGCAGCGGAGGAGCTGCACAGAGGAGACTCAGCACGGAGAGAGTGCACAGATAGGAGCTGGCACCGGAGGAGCTGCCGGAGAGAGCTTGCACAAGAGGGAGCTGCAAACGGAAGAGTGCCACGCGGGACGCCTGCACAGAGGAGCATAAGTACAGAAGAGAGTCCTTGCAACCACAGCGGAGCCTGCACGGGGAGGAGTGCACGGAGGAGACGAACTGCCAACGAGGAGCTACAACGGAGGAGCTGCAGCGGAGGACGCTCACGAGCAGGAGCTCACAGAGGAGCTGCACGAGGAGCTGCACGGAGGACTGAACAGAGGAGCTGTAACAAGAGGGGCAGTGCACAGTAGGAGCTGCACGGAGAGCTCTGCAACGGAGGACTGCACGGAGGAGCTGCACGGGAGCTGCAAACCGGAGGGAGGAGCTGCTATACAGAAGGAAGCTGCAACGGAGGACTGCAATCGGAGGAGCCTGACACGGAGAGAGCTGCCGGAGGAGGCTGCAACGGAGGAGGCTGCACGGAGGAGCTGCACGGAGGAGCATGCAGCGGCAGGATGAATAACACGGAGGAGCTGCACGAGGAGCTGCACAGAGGAGCTGCACAGAGGAGCTGTACAGAGGAGGAGCTGCACAGAGGAGCTGCACAGAGGAGCTGCACAGAGGAGGTGGGCGACAGTACCTACTCAGTGTCTCACTCAGGAGGCTGCCTGCACGGACGACCCGCTCAGGCGGCCGAGATTGTCTGTGGGAAAAGCCAGGTTTACAGCTTCCGAAATACAACAGAGGTCAGAGAAGTCATCAGGTATCGAGGAACATTTCGTCAGATGCATTCCTGGACTCGTTTAGCCAACGGGTTGGCATTCATGTGCTGATTTATAATGTGAAAAGGGCATTTGTATGACTTCCAACTTGGTCGTCATATACGTGAGGACGGCAGACCGGTCATATGCCTCCTTCGGAGTGCTCCGGGGTGGCTCCAAGACCAAAAAAACAGCAGCTCAAGTCGTAAAAACGGGCCCAGACGAAAATGTGCGATCCGATCTGGTAGCCCGACCTGCCTGAGAGGTCATTCATTTGGTGGCGCGATACGCGTGTCCACCGCCCCAGCCCCGGCCAGTTAAAATCCAGTCCTGCGAGAGCGACCCAGAAAAAAACACGCGGTAACGCGCAGTAAAAACACAAGGCTATCCGCCTCCGGCTACGGCCAGAGACGGCGAGCGTAGCTCACTTTTTGTACCAGAAAATGATTGCACAAAACTGGTCCATAATTGATTTTTTGCTCGGTTCGTTTTCACTGTCGGCGGCCGGGTCGGCTGACTCGCGGTAGGTCGCACGTTCCACCGTCGATGCCTGTTGTCTGATGGATTTATTTAAATATTGAAGGTCAAAGAGGCGGTTGCAAAAAGCTGACTGGGGCCAAAGGGTTAATTCCGGGTCTGGGGGGCCCGCCGTCGCTGGCGCTGCCATTTGGCGGCACGGGCGCCGGGCGAGTACGGTTTTTGTCTATATCGGTCCCCGCTGCGAGTCTGTCGTCGATCGGAACAGGACGCGGCTGCAGCGACGGCACATTTTTCGCCGAATGCGACCAGCACATTTATTCGCCACTCTAGTTACTCCCTTTATTCTCCTGGCATCCAAGAGAATTTGATAGGTAGGTACACTTTCCACAAGTGGGGAGAGCTGTCCAGGGATGTCGTTTTGTATTCTTTTACGGGTGCTCGAGCACTCCTAATGTTGATTTGAGCACCCCCCAATCATGCCTGAGCACCACCGAAGTTAAATGACTTAAATATAATGTATTATTTTCAGGAATACATCTCCAACCAGGATTACAAGTCCAGTCACCCAGTGAAACACCTGGCGGCATGACAACAACCCATCCAGTTGGAAATTATGCCAGTTTTAGTTGACATATAATTCAGTCCCCGCACATCGTAATCAATAAAAACGAACCTAATTATCAAAAAGTAAAAAAAAAAAACACACATCAGCCAGCAGACCATCCGAGCACTGATATGTCGAGCATGACGTCACTGGGCCGGACGTGACGTCAGCGGTCCGTCAGGGCCAGCTGACGGGTACTCAGCTGGCTCTGCTGACGGCCGTCTGTCTGCTCCGGATCACAGGACCCTTCAGCTGGCCAAGGTTACCCCACCCACCAGGCATCACCAGACTGGTGAAACCAGACAAAACGCGACAAACTGGTGCCGACAACTTTGAATAAATGCACTACGAAAGCAACACGCGTCAGGTGTTTACGCATCAACAGTATTTGAAGACTACGTCTACAGGTCCGGAAGCTTTGATAAACAAATTTGTTTGTGCGTTGTTTTTTATCATGACTACAAAAGTTCCTGCATTGTAGGCAGGGGCGTAGGAACTCATTTGAAGTTGGGGTGGCAACATGCATTTTGAAGTCGATTCTTTCCATGCAACGTCCATAGGCGTAACGTTAAAATCCGAAAATGTTGGGGGGCAGTTGCCCCCTGACCCATAGGCTCCTACGCCTATGACTGTAGGTCCAAGATAGGCTCATTCCGATTGCAGAAAACCATATCAATCAATGATAAAAAAGGGACAAAAATAAATATAAATATTGGTATCGGGAGAAGGCTACCGAACTGGGTAGGCATTACCCAGTGCCCACATTGCCTACATGTGCCCACATGGGAGAACCGCCCCTGCGGAAGACCGGTGGTACCCCTTCCTCTCGTGTCCGCCACTGTCGCTGTTGTTTGTTGACACAGCCACCACGGTCGACAGTCTCGGATGGCCATTCCACCACAAGCCGGGTCCGCCCTAAGCCAGAATTCGTCTGGACAGCAGCGTCTATGTGCCACTGGGTCAGGCGCCGTCCGTGGGAACCGATTGAGTCGGTGTAACCCTAGTCACGCCTCGTGCGTTCCCACAAACACGGCGGCGTTCGTGGGTCGCGGTCTCCCACACTGAGCTGGCGTCGTGAGCGGCTACAGGAATGCTACGCTGCTCCCACAGGACCAGTATCGGCAAGATACTGGCACGATTCCAGTGAAAGCGACAAAACCCATAAATATCAGCACCAGTTGACGTCACAGTTGGATAATCTTTGCCTGTCGGCGCAGGATGTGGAGAATGTTACCGTGTCTGGCCGATTTATTGTTACCCGGCGGCTGTTCTTCCCTGTGTTCGGTTCTCGATTGTCTGCACTTGCACAGCTCGGTGGTCCTGTCTAATGAAGTAACAGCTCCATCTCGGCGCGTTTTTCTCGCCTCCTGATGGCTTCTAATTCCAGCCAGCGTTCACTAACTCGCTCGGCCGCACTCCATTACGGCCATTGAGCCGCGCCAATGACGCTGGAATGCCCGTTTGCTGGGCCTTCGTTTGCCCGTTTGCCGGGCCTTCGTGACCTTGTCCGGCCCGAGTCACCCGAGTGGGGCGTGTGAAAGTTGGTCTGTTATCTTTGTGGCTGTAACTGCGTGGTCACTTAGGGCCGCGGAGGGGCGCTTCACTAGCCCCGCGATGCTCTCGAGACACCGGTTTTGTTTTCTCGCCGCATATTTTACCACATCCTTCACCGCAGCACAGCCATCGGCGAGCACTTGGCAAATGAGGCGGAGCGCCAGCCGGGCCTCACCGGCGAGGACCTGCCTGGGCCGGCGGGACGAGCACTAAACACCTCTCGGCAGCGATTGGTCGTGACCGCCTCTTTCTGGCACCCCTTTCAGCCATACCTGGAACGTTTTGATCCCAATGCTGCGGCGGAAATGCCGCGGTGGCGCCGCCTCAGTCCGAGGAATGTCGCCCCACCACCGACCGGTGATCGTTAATCACGGAGCGGCGCACCGGCCGACAAAGTGATTTGGTCAGCCCATCCAATCACCCACCGCCGTGATCCGATCGGGCGTGAATGTTGACCTCCTTCACACGCACTTACCGGACGGCGCCGGGCCGAATCGGCCTGTTTTCGAGCGGAGGGAATGAATGAGCGTTATCGCGAATATCTCTGTGTGTGTGTGTATGTGTGTGTGTGTGTGTGTGTGTGGACCGAGGCGGGAGAAACGCACGTCAAACAGTGGCCTGTTGACGGACGGGATGGAGAGGTCTTTGCTGTAGCCGCCGCGCCGGAAGCCAGCGGCGGCGTGCCATAGGCGTGTTTTGTCTACGGAGGCGTGTCGGCGAGATACGCCACGTTCAGGGAGATTAATATGGAGATAAGGGCGCTGGAATGGCGCAGAGACGGCGGAAAATGAACCCTGTAGTTACAAGCTACCCATCCAGTGATCCATGTGGGTACAGTACAGCCGGTACACATTGTAAGACTGAAAAGGTGTGCTGTGTAGGTTTAAGCGATTGTTACGACTCGCGCTTTTATTATCGCTTATGACGTAAATATGTTAACAAAATAAAAACATCAAAGCGACATCGCAACTTAAATTTTTTGACGGCAGAACAGTATATCAACTGCAGAATGGACACTAAATATGTGGTAAGGTACGGGATATAAAATGCATAACCGCCTCCCTTTATTGCAACTTATTTTTGTTGACGGCAGAACAGTTTATCAACTGCAGAACGGACACTAAAGATGTGGTAAGGTACGGGATATAAAATGCATAACCGCCTCCCTTTATTTCAGAGTTTAAGTTTACCCTCTACACACCAAGTATGGTGGCGGCGGCGAGCCTGGCTGCGGCCGTGCAGGGTATGCATGCCGTGAACGGGACCATGACGAAGAGAGTTAGCGGGAGGACGAAGACGTCATGAGCGGCATCTTCAGCCAACTCCACCACATCACCGCCGTAGAAACGGTGAGTTAGCTGCACCTCAGTATTTAATTAACCAAACGTCACTTGTGATAAACGCAGTTTTGTACCTACCCTTAAAGATGTGGGTCGTTTATAGGGTGCCGCGACAAATCGATATGCGCGGCTCATTAGGAGAGCGCTACCCTCCTTATGGGCCACATGATTTGCGGCGATATATATCTTCCGCCCCGGCAACACTGTTCATGAAATCTAACAACCCGTACTTCACTTCGGAGCACCGGCACGGCAGCCAAGATCGCTTTTAGCCGCAAGTGCAGCAGGTACAGACAAAAAGGCCGAAACGCCCGCTGGAGGGGAAGGAGAACAGCTTCTAAAAAGCACCGCTACGCCCTGTTATGAATGATTTCCCACCCGTCTAGGGTTTCTGATAAAGTGTTTGCCATTGATGTCTGCTGGTCGCGTTAAGTGATGAGGCACCAGCCGGCGTTGCAGATAGGCCGGGACGCTGGTAAGAGCGCTCTTGACCTAAATGCTGCTGAATGCCGGATGCAGCTCTGTCGGGGGGTATCTGGTGTGGTGTGGTGCCATAGTTCCCCACTGGTGACACCTGCGTCATGCGTGCGGTGGTACAATATAATCTGCAATGTGCACTTAAGTGCTTCCTTCCGGCAAAAGCTGGTTTAATACTTCAGATCATACCAAATTTCACACACTCAACTCCGAGATACGAGAGCTTCGCATGAAAACTTCCTAAAACACGGATATATTATCTATAATTCAGGGACTCGTCTAAGGACATTTTACTGGGGGATCACGACGGTCCGGGCCCATGCAGGTCCGGGCCCACGCAAGACTCAAGAGGAGTTCGGACAAACGCAAATCCAGGCCCCACGAAGGAGGCCCAGGCCCACGCAGAAAGAGTCTGGGCTCACGCAGGAGGGCCAGGCCCACATAGCAATAAGGGCCCTTTCAATAGCCATTTGGGCCCATCATTAAACCGCCGCGGATTCCCCCTGAGCGAAATCGTGGCTACGCCACTGGCGCACTTACTTCATTTTTGGTCCTATGACTTGTTTCCAAATCAGCATTAAAACCAGAGATACCTAGTGATGAATCATACTGCTCGTTACCATATGTGTAGTAACTACATATTTTTATGTAAAAAAAAAATATGCATATAAAAAAAAAATATTCTTTCACCTTTAAATTGAAAACACGATCAATAATACCATGCATTCCGAACCACGACGAAAAGCACGCATGATATAAATATTGTGTCACCAGGAAAAATGCAGGATAAACAATCAAAGGATGAATTATTTCCCTTTAACAGGTTTCTTAAACCAATGACGCCGCCATTCTGTACTCGTGATCTGAATATAATGAGTTGCCGCCAGCACTGCGTGGTCTGAGTCGCGCCGGTTTCAAACCAGCCCACAGAAATATCTCCTTGAGCGATAACGTGAGCCCTAGCAGCCACTTCAGTGCAAAGCTTCCACTGTGATGGTGTGTGTGTGTGTGCGAAGCCGCGGGGTGTGTGTGTGCAAACAGATTGGTTGTGTGTGTGTGTGTGTGTGTTGTGTGTGTGTGTGCGTGCTGCGTGTTGCGTGTGGCGTGTGCGTGTGCGTGTGCGTGTGCGTGTGCGTGTTGCGTTCCGTTGCGTGGCGTGTGCGTGTGCGGTTCGCGTGCGTGTGTGTGTTCTGTATGGCATGTATGTGTATTGTGTGTTGTCCCACTACCCAAGTCCAGCACATTTTTGCCTCGAGTATCATGCATGTAATAACCGTATGTTTAACGGATATGCCTCACGACGCGAAATAAATAAATACATAAATAAATAAATAGATAAATGACAAAACACACAATTATACTGCATATTCCGTCCGAAATGTCCACGCTGTAGCAAGCGAAAATCCAGCATAAGCTGTCGCTCCGTTCCCCGAGAATGACTCAGCAGCCAGACATTCGCTTGATTCCATGCCGTAATGACGCTACGCAAAGAGACCGCCAGCAGTATCTCCTTGAAATGAACAGTGTGTGGGGTGATTTGTGAGGGAGTCACGAACCTCCATTCCTGCGCACTCACCAACTCCTGCAGTGTCATTGCACGCTTATCAATCAATCGGCCCCGCGCAGGCCGGCCCGGTAGCTACGTTGTACGCACAAGGGTGAGGCACAAGGGGCACAAGGGTCTCCGAGGGCCAGTGGCCCGCCTCGGAGGAGGACCTGTTGGACACGTCACCCAACTATTGTCAGCGCCGCGTTATAAATGACGAGGAGGAGTGGGTCTCGTTTTTGGTGGCCGATGGTGTCGGCCTTCAGGACAGCCGTTCACACCACCGCGCCAACGGGTCCCCTGACGCTCATCCACTGACGTTCCCACGGCTCACGAGTCTGTAATCCACCACCTCATCGCACCCGTCAATATCCCACTATCTTGTAACTGAATCGCTCCTTGCCACGAAGCTGTGTATTGATGGGTACCGAAGCATGCTAGTTGCCCGCGTAGCACAAAGGCTTGCCGGCACCACACCCAGAGTCAGGCGGACGAGGTTCTAAATCGTCATGATGCTATCATAATCATTAACCAGGGATATTTCAGATGGATGATAATGACAGTGTTTCGGACTGGGGACCACCTGGAGGGCAAGGCCAGCGGACCAGCAGACCACCTGACTGACGACTATGGCTGTGACTGGCACAGTCCCAGAGCAGTGCACAGAGGCCAGCGGACCAGCAGACCACCCTGACGACTATGGCTGTGACTGGCACAGTCCCAGAGCAGAGCAGTGACAGTGGCTGCACAGTCCCAGCCATAGCAGTGCACAGATAGTGGCCAGAACGTGTGGCATCAAACTCACACGATTCGATCCGACTTCTTATTACTGAATTTTCTACTTACAATGCGACGTCATTTGTTTATCCATTTGCTTCTTCTTCAGGTGCTCATGACCCTATATAGATAAAATATAAATTGTCAATTGAGCTTACAAGCTTTTGAGTTCGGTGGGACCGCGTAAGCTACCGACTGCTTTGTGCGGTCTATGTCCATTGTCCATTGACCAGTGACCATCTAGAGCCGTGTTCTGAGCACACATTTCCGCTGCGGGAATCCCTGGAATCCCCGCCGGGTATTTGGACTGCACTACTCTACCGCAGTTCGACAATGTGCATTTACAATATTTCTGACAATATTGTCAATTATAGACAATATTTATGTTCAGTGTTAACTCTTAGCTTCGGGAATCAGTAGAAAGCACCAGGGCTGGTAAAAAGTGCAAACATGATACATAAAGTGGGCGCCAGAAAAAAAAAAAACAAGTTTACTCCGAGGCTGAAAAGGCCCCTCGGTGAGTGAGAAGGGCCCTTAACATGCCGAATGGGCCCCTAGCCAGCACAGAGGGGCTCCCCAGGTGACGGGGTCACGGGGACACTTTGTTTCCGCCAGATTTGGTCTGGCGCCGCCGAAACCGTTTTTACCAGCCCTGGAAAGCACTTCTACCGTTTCCCTAGAATGCCCACGGGAATCGCCAGTTAGAACACGCCCTAAGGTCTAGCCGGGCACGATGTGCGGAGACTGCCCTCTGCCGGTGGACCGCTGAACTTCGTCAGAGGAGTCTCCAGTCCAATACAGGCTCTCACGTCCTCAGTGCGATTTGGGCTGTGTTCTGACCGTCACATTCCCGGCGGGAATCCCTGGAATCCCCGGCGGGTATTTTACTCTACTGCAGTTCGGCAATGTATTCATACATTGATAATTGGTAGAAAGCACTTTTCTACCGATTCCCCGGAATCCCCGCGGGAATTGACGGGTCAGCACAGTCTTGGTCGCTGATGAGGACCACAAACCAGAAAAAAGCATAACGTGAAAATATGCTACGTAAAGGCACTATACCATTTATACAATGGGAACACATTCCATAACCTCCTTTGCAAGAATCCACTTATATGGTCAACTCCTCGAAATTTCCTTGTAAATCGGTTGGGTTTTTAGGAAAACATCAACTCTAGTAGTGACTCACAATTCCAGAGAATTTGCACACTTTTTGCCTTCATCCTGTGGGTAATAAATGGTGGCATGACACCACTATTTGCCGGCAGCTCTGGAGTGCAGAGTTGCCAGTTCCGTTTCCCACAGTCATTACTCATAATCACCATTACACACAGTAGTGAGATGGCTTATCATATGATAACGAGCGTTCCAGATCGCTAACGAAAATGTATATGCCCATTACTTCAATGCTATAATTTGGAAAAGGATGGCAACTTCCGATCACCTACCAGCACTAGATTTGTGCAATGTGCATGCATCCCCTGCGGAATGCTGATCCTAAATCTCCCACATCTTTTAGCAAATCACTTCATTTTTCATTTATTTCGTTTATTCAGGTAAATCACCAACAGGTATTCACGTGGGGAGAGCGGTGCGAAATGAGATAGGTACCCGCACCCGGGCAAAACAGACAGTCCGCGCTGTTTCTGTATGCTATAATGGGCCAGGCACGTAGCCAGGATTTTTCTCAGAGGGGGGCACGTCGGGGAAAAAAATATAATTTTGCCAGCCATATGCTGCTGACCGGAACGGGGGGGGGGGGCGCGTAGGATCGGGTCGTCAGATTAATTTCATTCATATCTAGCTGCGAATGTATTTTGCTCAGGGGGCACGTGCCCCTGTTGCCCCCTGGCTACGTCCCTGTAATGGGCTGAAACTTGAAGCTAACCGAAAGTGTGCTGAAAATTGAAATGGTGCGCACTAGTGCTCTCTGTGAAAAGCCATCATAAAAATGCGAAAAGTGTCCTTATATTATATATTATGATGCTTACCGGTTATCAAAGTCAATTTATTCAAAGGACAAGGAGAATCATATATGTCAACTTGTTGTTTTTACGGTCGGCACATAAAGGCTGTCAGTAACCATTGCAATAATTCCAGGCCCAGTCATTTTTCCAGAACAATATATTTGGTCACAATAGTGCCCATGGGGAAAAATGTTTGGGGGGATGAACATTCGGGGCAATACAGCCACAAAGTGGTAAGTTTGGCTAGAACCTAAAGTTGGATATAATAAGGATGTTTGAGTTAACATTGGCCACTAGTATGCTCTTGTTTACCGTGATCATCACGTGGAGGCGTAATAAAAATATTTGGTGGCCCCGACCTTTCAAGAGAACAGATAATAGGTAAAGCGAATCCCGCTCAATTCCGTATTTGTTGTCCTTTCACATCCCAAAGAAACGCAGATGTAGCCATTTGGTGGCGTAGGATGAGAATCGAGGACCAAAAACTAATATGCATAGAATTAATCCATTTGTGTACCCCCTGCTATAGTGATGCGCTTGATCTGAAACGAGGAATATTTGTTGATGAAAATTCCGATAAGAAGACACTGATAGGCATGAATGACTAAATACAAAATTGGTTACCCATCTCTGTGTTCGCTTCGTCCTCAAGGGTGATCCGTATTGCCCCAAGCATGGGGCAAAATGAACAAATAACACCACTTTTATTTGTTATCGTCATATCCTTTGATCGATGATCATTGAGCTTCGCTTCTACCAGAGATGGGCAATTAATCAGCCTTTCGAGTTGCGGATTTTCTGGGGCAACTGATCAGCGCTCCATATTAAAACACTGGTAATGTGTCCGTTTATACAATGGATCCAGAGAACCTGTGGACAAGAGATGGGTGGTGAATCTAGAATCCCAGCGGATCCCTTGCCAAGTCATTGCTTAAGATCTCTGCCGCCACGTGGAATAATCGAGAATGTTCAAAGACATCAGTGGATCCGAAATCCAGATCCCATGTAGGTACCAGATCTCGGGATTCGTTTTTGGCATCCACGGACATATCTGACCAGCACGATTGCTTTGCTCTCGCATCTGAGGACAAACACTTAACCAGTTTGCCTTGGACGTGGTGCCGTGCGGAACGGGAAGCTGACTGTACACTCCCTTCGTTCCAGGACCTGCTGCGTGGCTGCTTGGACCAGATCGAACAGATGATACGTGAATTCACGGAAGAGCACGCCAATCGTACCGGCGCTGGAAACGCGAGTAGTGCGGCACCTAGGGAGGAAAACACGAACTACAGTAAAGCCGAGACGCCCACAGACGTCCGGGAGGTGCACTTTTGAAGACAAGTTGTGGATGGAGTGCATGATAGTTGTTGCCGCTATCGTCCTCTAAGAGCACACCTGGGCGCTAGCGATGACTCGGAGAACACTGCTAACCGAAAGAGCAAACATATGCTTCGTGTCGTACCTCGTGGTGTGGTTGCATACAGTGCGGCGTGTCTTGGGAAGTGTTCGTCAAGCGCCTCGTCTGATTTCGACTTACTATGGATTTCAGATCGCGTGAGACCCTGTTTTTTGCGATAATTTGTTAAGGAATGGCTGAATCCGAATCAAATTTTCGCAGTCTATTTCAGCCCAGGCGCCAATTTTTGACCGTATAGTCTGTTAGCAAAAAATCAAAACTTATTATATTTGTCATTGACTCGAAACGTCACGATCTGCCCGGTAAACCAAATCCCAGTGACCCCACAGGAGAGGCTACCATAACGTAGGCTGTGAGTTGTGACCTCAACAGCAAGTGACTACCAACGGTGATGACGATAAGACAGCACGTGCTTTTGAGGTCACAGCCCACGTCAGGGTAGCCTCTACTGTTGTAATGGGTCTACCGAGCAGATCTTAACGTTACGTCATACGTGTCAATGACATAAGTTACCATAAGTTTGGATTTTTTGTTAACAGACTATACGGACATAAATCGGCGCCTGAGCTGAAATAGACTGTGCGAAAATTTGATTCGGATTGGACAATTTATTAACAAATTATCGCAAAAAAACGGGGTCTCACGCGGTCTGAAATCCATAGTAGGCGTCCCTGTTGCCATCCCCGCAAGCTGCCTAGTCGGTTGCTGTAAATTAGTGTACATAAGTGATATATGGCCTGATTGAATGGAGAAAATGTGCCAGCAACGAATGTGACGTAAAAACCGAAATAACGTTTAACATCTGAGTACAAACAGATAATCTATTTCCGTTTCAAAATCTTGGTTATAATTTGCGTCTTGCTTTTAAAACCTAATCTAAGGTCGTTTTCAGTGATAGTGTATTATTTTTCAGCTATAAATCGAGACGCCCCGTGCATTCCAAGAGACCAGTTCACTGCCAACTGAAACATCTCAAATGCATATTTACACGATAAAACTAAGTCCCAGCTTGTTACATTCTGCAGCAACATTACCCAATCAGCACGGGGTTGTGTAGGCGACGTTCAATGACCTTAGATTTCAGGCGTGTCCAGCTTACAGCTATCGCGTTTAGAAAGACGTCCGTTCTAGTTAAGTTTCAAGATCAGTTATGCGATGAGCACATGTAGTTCACACGAGTTTCGAGTGATTGCCATATTGGCATATTTTTGGCCAAAACACACAGTTTTTGCATATTTTTAGGTGCTTGGCTGTACGTTTTTAGCGTTTGGCATTTTCGTCAAATTTGACATATTTCTGGCATTTTATAGAAACTCTGGCAGTTTCATTCCAGCCAATAACAGCCAAATGAAAATGGCTTTATTCTGTCATATTTCACTGATTACAACATTTTTGCCGCGTTTTGAGGCGTTTTACCCTCACGAAACTTGGTTTACCCAGGGGGTCATCATCCCTGCAGCCTCCATACAGGCTCAAATGGCTCAGGGTAATGGACGATTGGCAAGCCGCAAAGTTGGTCCAAAACAAAAGAAGAACCACATATGTTAATCGCCCGAAAAACACATACCTACGCGGGTCTTTTTAGAAACGTGACGTCAGTTATGAACATTATTTTTGGCGCATCGAGCATTTTTGACGTGGCTTGCATGGCCTTTAACATAAACGAAGGAGTGATATCTTTGCCCCTCCGCTGTCAAAATACGAGTACCTAACTGAGGAGCAAAATGCTATTTAGATAAGTTAGAGACTTGGAGTTCATCTTTTTTACCGCTATAGAATCATATTTAGTCTGTCAAAAATTGCATGTTTTGATTGATTTGTAAGGAGGCAAGGGGATCGGCATCCAAGTGACGTCACCACCCCTGAGTCGGATTCGGTCAAATTGCCGGATGACTCCAATACCTTCTTAGATATAGGGCCTTGGGTTTACATACTTTATCAAAACTTATACAAAAGTGATGTTTCCGGTTTTAAAGGACGTAATTTTATGATAAAATTGAGCGAAAGTCTGGCAATTTTTCCAGAAATTTTGCATATTTTCATGAAATTTCGTTGGCATACTTGGCATAAAATTTCACCAAATTTGGCATATTTACTCGGCGAAAGTCTGGCAGCCCTGGACTTTCGACTGTGTGTTGGTTTGCTAAATGCAAACTGAGATAACGTTTGGTGCTAAATTGCGAATCTACGTCAGCCACGAAGTGCGTTGCCAACAGCTGATCATTAGTCAGGCAGAACGCAGAGCACTGTGACTTTCACTGAATGCATTGCAGGCATCACTTACCTCCAGTTAGCTAAGGTAGCTCCAGTCAGGATTAGAGTGGGTGGTGCCGACTGCCGAGTCGGGAAGGTTGACAAGGGTAGATGAACAGGGCGACAGCCGACAACAGAACTTGGATTAATCAGATATTGATGCTAATTGCTCCCATCTGCTACTGAACATAATCCTCTGTTACAGTTTCACATGGTATTTTTACCTTAATTATATATAACAAATGCGTGGCTTAAAGGGAGTGTGCCTACTCTTTTGAAATGTCAAATATATTTTTATTACGGTAAGAAGCTATTGGTTTGCATTCATGTTACGATAAAAATTCACGTATGGAGCCCCTTTTAGTTAAATTTAACTATATTCTGTTTTGCATTTGTTTTGTTTTCAAAATTCATAACGACGTCCACTATAAACAGATTAGTAGTAACGAAGGATGTTGCCTATAATGGCGCACCAAAGCGATAAACAAACCTATACGGAGCAATGTAGTTTTGTTATATAGTTATCAAGGCTCTGTTCGGCAGCTGATATCCAGTGCTTCACGAGTTGTTTTAAAAATTAGGCCAGAGGGCTAACAATTTATGCTAGCGTTGTAATTTAAGAGCAATGCTGTCTAGTAGCGAAAGCTCTCTGGCGACTATCGATAATTAAGTACTGCCCAGTATGTGATTGGGCGACTTTAAATATCTCAGCAACTAAAAAATGAATCGGGAAATAAGCATATGGCTAAATTCAGAAAATATGTTCTACAGGGCTAGTGTCCACAACTTCACATGACCAATGTGAGTAGGCACACTCCCTTTAAAGGATAAAATGACCGACATTTCAATCGCTAGCCTTCATAAAAATAACATCCACAAGATAACTGACAACTAGTCAAGGGCGGCGCAATGGATTTTTGACAGGGGTGGCAAAATTGATTAATTAGGTACGCAATGAAGAGGTGCCACTTTTCCACCCACTTACCCACCACATGCGGGTAGTTACTACCTACGTGGGTAGTAGTGGGTTGCACAAGCGATCATTTGGATGAAGTAGAAAGTTAACGGGTAGCAGCATTTGCATAAGTATAAAAATATAAAACATATATTTTGTCGGGAATTGGGATGCTTGAACTAACAGGCAACTCAGTTAGTGAGCAGAGATCAACACAAAACAGTTCAGCATTGACAAATAAGTTATAAATGGCAATAATGATAATATTTCATTTTTGTGGGTACTTGCGGGTAGCTGGCAGCCTTTATAGTCATGTGGGTATTAGTTGGTAGTTGCAAGGGGTTTGAGGGGCCGGGCGGGTAGCCACAAGCCTGGAAAGTGACACCTCTAGTACACATGCATCATCTACCGATAAAAAGTGTCACGGAATTATGCAATGCTTATCAACCTCGCGGCAAACATAATTAACCCCAACACATTTTGTCATATTTTGTGTTATTAATTAACTGATAGGTATCTATGTTTGCAAGTTCTTCAAATGCTTAGCACATTTTATTTTGATACCGGATCCATACAATATTACTAGCACCCCACGATAATTTAACTAGGTAGGTATTGCGTTTTTCAGATATTAGGGAATTTACCATTAGTAAATAATAACTTATATAAGAACAATGGCGTACCCAGGATTCGCTTCAGGGGGGGGAATTTTCGGTCGGGGCACAAGGTAACCCCACTAAAAAACTCATCGGATTTGGCCCACTATATTCTAGAGAGGCATATTTCAACATTTTTTTTCGAGAAAAAAAATAACAAAAATATTATTTTTCAGGGGACCCCAGGTACATAAAAATCATCGTATTTGGCCAGGCCGGCGAAATACGGCGAAATTGTGTGAGAGCACCGTGGGCACAGGCCCCATTTCGTAGAACAACTGAGGCCTAGCAGGCGGCACGGGCACAGGGTGCACGTGCCCCTATGGACCGACTTTTTACACTAAAAAATGATCGGCGACGCCTTTTTGAGACTGTTTTGGGGCCCTGCAAAAATAAGTAGCCTAATCCGGCGGAGATTTTTATTTTCGCGCCATTTTTTTTCGAGGGTCTTTTGCTGAGGAGGGCCCATGGATGTCGTGCTCCCTTGTCGAAGGGGGCCCTCTTGCCACTCTGGCCGCCTGAGGTGGCAACTCTGGCCGCCTTAGGGTCTCTGACCTCAAAAACCTCTGAAGAACCTCTGAAGAGCCTCTGATGTGCTCTAAACACTCAAAAAACCACGTTTCGAGTGATCTTTAGAGAGAAAATAGGGCCATTCGGACCCTATTTCCAAAGGGGCCCAATGGCCAAGGGGCACACACGGACCTTCAGGGGGGGGCAATTGCCCCTTCCCCCCTTGGGTACGCCTATTTATAATAATAATCTTGGAGCTCAGAGCGTTGTACAGGGATTAGAAGAAGAAACGAGTATAAAATATGTCAAGACAATTATGTCATATAGACATAGGAACAACAAACACAACACCCGATGGACGCGTTTCGTCTTACATAATTTCTAGGCACCGTATGATTAGAGTTTATACGAAATTATACACTCGTGTGTAACGACACATGATGTGTGTCTCTAACTCTTAAAGGTATCAACATATATTTACGGTTTTGTCAAGTACACCCATGTATAGGCGTAGGCGAAGTTCTACTTTTGATAAACTCTGATGACCTCAATAGTGACCGTTCTAAGAAATCGCCGGTATACTTTCGATAGAGCTTGTCTCAGGCTATCTAACCTCGTTTTTGCTTATCGCTACACCGTGTGGATTTTGAGATCTTAGGGGGGCCGGCTAACCGTCCCCCTCCCGGCAGTCTATGGTTGGTGGCGGCGCAAACCGCGGTTGTTCACGGGTTACCATTGATTATGTTGTATTTCTTCAATTAAAATAGCATGCATCTACCCTGCCCTTCCCGCTTTTGTCCTGTCGTGCCCTGCCTCTATCCTGCCCAGCTCCACCATCTGCCCTGCCACACATCTGTCTTGCCCTGCCCCACCTCTGTCTTACTTTGCCCTGTCTTGCCTTGCTCTGCCCTGTCTTACCCTGCCCTGTCATGCCCTGTCCCGCCATATCCTGTCATGCCCTGCCCCGTCTTTCCTCTACCCGCCTCTGTCCCGTCCTGTCCTGTCCGCTACCATGTCCTGTCCCGTCCTACCCTGCCCGGATCTGCTCTGCCCGTTGCCGCTACCATGTCCTGTCCCGTCCTACCCTGCCCGGATCTGCTCTGCCCGTTGCCGCTACCATGTCCTGACCCGCTCAGTGGCGCCGGCACAGCTTTTGCAATAAGCGGTTAGATAGGTCAATTTATATTACCCAATACAGGGCGAAAGTTTCGGACAAATTGGCGAATATTATAGTCATGACTAGATAACATAGTTTGAATAGCAATATAGACAACGTGACTAAAGTTTGCATTGGTCGACGAAGGGAACTGTTCCACATATGTTCACAGCGGTCAGAATCCACAATTTTGACAAAACAGCACCGTTAAAAGTGTGACGGTGGCCTAAATTTTAGAGGTGGCAATGCTACCCCAGTGCCACGGCAGGGGTGTCAGTCTGTCATCCCTGCCCCTATGGTGGCGCCGCCACTGCCACTCATTTTTGACAAATGACGGCGGCCGAAACATCATACATGCATTTTTTAGTTCGCACGTTTACTTCTTGAAGGGAAAGGAAAACAATTTTCGGAGCATTTCATACCGAAAACAAAATTGATTGGGTGATTCTGAAGCAAAGTCACGTATTGTTTCAGGAAATGGTTTGCGTAACTTTAAGAACAGTGACAGCACATTTGTGCCCCTCCCCACAAATCGTTACAATGCACCACTCACAAATAAGTTGGTAACATATAACACAATACACTCTTGTCATATTGACCAATGACATGGTAAACGTTCCAGTCATGACCTAGCTTTTAGTCTTAGGCGAGAAACATCCGTGGGTAGGTCAGGCTAGCCTTCTTTTCTTCATTCTATTACTGATGAGGAACTATGCGCAATTTCATGGGCAATGACACACAGCATAAAGGGCGCACTGTCTGACTCTGTGGACGAATGCAATCAGCGTTCAATCATTTTTTTCTGAGATACTTGGAATATTTGTAGTGTGTGTGTGTGGGTGAGGAAATGTGAGACTGAGAGAAGCCGCGAGTTTTATTGTAATGACGTGTCTTCCTCGTTGTTAAAATATTATTTGGCTAAATGCAACTTACGCTTAATATTCGTACCTCATTACAATTGAAAATAAATAAATAAATATGAGAACATCACTGATGTTTTGTGATCATACTGTGGTTCACGATTGCATACCTCTAGTAATTTTTTACCCGATAAATCGATAACGATAAATCGATTGGGGAACAATGGTATTCGACACCAAAGGTCAAACTACGTAGAAAAGCGGCATGTGAGTCCAGACTGGTGAGTGGTAAGGTAAGTGAGACTTGAGTAAGACCTTCGTCCGCTTGATGGAGTCCCAGTCGACGGGAGGAGCCATCGTTCGTTCTGAGGATTCCCATGCCAGCCTAATTCCCATAGGCCTCAGTCGGCCTGATCGCGCTGAGAGGTCCTTGGTCGGCTTGATGAAGCCCTTGGTCGACCTGAGGGGGAGGGGGTGGCGGTCGGCCTGAGGAGCTCTTCTTCGGCCTGAGGAGCCTCTTTCGGCTTAGAGGGGGGCCTCGGTCGACCTGGGTGGGAACTCGGTCGGCCTGAAGGGTCCTCAATCGGCTTGAGAGAACCTTGGTCAGCTT
>VOPJ01003712.1:0-21169 GCA_014673585.1 Semibalanus balanoides
ATACAGCTTCTCATCGGAGTCCCATTTCGGGCACACGCTGTCAGTGTGTGCGGCCGCCATGGCAGTTCGCCCGTATACGGGATAATTGTCATGTCGGCTGCGTGTAAGCTATGTAAGAGTTACAATTTCGTCAGTCAGTGGCCAGTGCTATAGAACTGGCTAACGGAAGTGTGGCGCTTACAAAATTACATTTATATAAGTTTTTCCTGTGGTTGTTCTTAAGTCATTGTGTCCAAAGTGATTGTGTTTAACAGACAAATGCTTGTATAGCATTGTACTGAGTTGCTTTTACAAGTGTTGCAACTCCAGGAATATCAAGATTTTACTGCTGGTTTTCAGCCACCAACGAGGAAATTAAACTTGCATGTATTTTGGGAGCAGTGACTTTATTCCATAACATGAGGTTGTTAAAAACACATATTTATTTGTTTTCTTTAGATGTTGCAGTTCTGATCGAGTAGCATAGTGAATCATTTCAAAAACATAATATGGCGACTGTTGAGGGTCCGCTCTGTGCAAAACTCACTCGAGCCTGTTTAAAGGGACACTGCCACCTTAACATTAGATTTGAGTTGAGATAGCCATTTTGGCTGTGGGCTTAAGCATTGCAATTATGTATGGTATAAGTCTAAACACTACACTCTGAGATTCGATTAATTCCACAGAGAAATCGAAGTTTGTGGTCTAATTGACATCCTGTACACGATCCCCGAGTCCCCAATGTATTAGAATGGGTACCTCCGTAGCCTCCGATGTTCGTAGATATCTCTCTTTTACTAAATGTTCATTACCAGTCGACTTGTTTACCTTTGGCAATACAATAGCTACATACATCTAATATGATACTTATGGGGCAGTGCTGTGAAGGTTTTATTTTTTTCCCCAAAATGCTTAACAATTTATGACGTCATCAGTTCCCCAAATATTAAAACGCGTTTTTTCATGAAAATTTGAGCAATGTTTTGGATAAACGAATGTCATAATCGTGATTATCAGCAGCAATTACTTCATATTTTGCACCACAAGCGGCGTACTCATGGAGAAAACTTTTTCGGAAGGGTTGCATGTGTGCTCCCTTTTAACCGTTAGTCTGTATACTCGTGGCGCCGCCTTATTCAGTTTTCATATAACCATTTATTGTACTTATTTAGCTGGAACGTGGCACGATTGTAATGCGCACTAATAAACGCCTGCATTTCGCCAGCTTATCCCGGTGTGTTGAGTTGACGTGGCGTGACGAACAGAACAGCGATCAAACAGCTGGCGGTGATGGTGTGACTCGTTCTGGTCAGTCGGCCCCGACCTGCCGTGTTCAGGGTTGGGGTCACTGGTGGACCCGAACCACACAGTCCTCTGAAGGCGCAGCAGCGCTTTGTGCCGTCGTGTTATGTTCTTAAGAAGAATAAAAAAATGAGCTGGTGTAAGGTTTGTATTTGATCGTGTTGGCCGCAAAGGGATACGAACAGAGTACCGATATTTCGACTGCTAAAGGTCCTTGAGAGGCTGATACGAAACCCATAAGAGATTTTCAATGGGGTTTCGGATACCATCTAAATAAATAAGTTAACGTCTAAAAAAAACGTTAAAAGCAGCTTAGACACAATATATGGTTCTTGAACGCTTTCCCTTGACTTGGAAAAGGTATGCATGAAGCCATCGGAGACCGTTGATGATCGTCTTTGAAACCCTCCATTGTCTAACATTTCAAAGGGTCTCGGAAGATAATCTTCCGTAAGCTGCGAAAAGGGTTTCAAACTTGTGGCTCTTTGTTGAGACCTTGTACCTATTCCTTGCGGAGGACTTGCACTGCAGTTCTCGCTTGTTTTTCTGAGTGTGCCGATGATGTAAGCTAAGCCGGAAGTTTAGCTGTATTGTACAGGTTCATGGAAGACAACGTGCACTGGAACACTTACAGCTGGATTGTGGTAGGTATTTTGTCACCCGTGTGTCATCGCTACCCTTGAGTCTTCTCAGCAGTGTTGCTTGCGCATAAAGGAGCACCACTTTTCAAATGATTATATGGGTTCAATTGAAAATATGCATGTGTTGACATATATAATATATCGGTCGATTAGCAATTATACTTTCTTCAGACTCGTGAATCAACTTATATATGACCACAATGATGCATTGTGTTCGGTTTTTCAATAATGTTCACGACCCTTGCATCCCTACGGACCATGGATCCATTCTGACTTCAATTTAAACCTTCTGTTGCCAGTGTGTGTAGCATCAGCACACACCTACTGCGTCAGACATATTACTCTAGCGTCAGTAGGACACGCTCGACTGATCGGCAGCTTTTGACGGAGTGTAACGGCAAGGTGCCTTCCCGCGGTGAATTCACGATACAATAGAGCATGAACAATAGCGGCATTTCATTTAGCTAAAAGCCATGGCCGTTTGCAAAGAAGTGCTTCGATCGGCGGTCGCTGTCCCTGTCGGTGGCGTCTAAGAGTTTTGGGGTCGATTCTGAAAGAACCGAGCTGCCATTGTCGCCAGCTATTGGCCCCACAGTCAACCTCAACTCTGTGTTTCGGCGGAGGTCCACACATCTTCCCCTGTCATCGCTCTGGGTGTATGCGGGTCGTCCGATGGCGTCCATATGGTGCTGCCTTGGTGTGGCTATCCCGTGACCGCAGTCCCTGAAATCTGATGGACGTGTTGGTGAAGCGGTGCTGGTAAGCTCAGACCGCCATTCAGATTGACGCCCGGAGGCTCAGTTCAGCTGCATGGCCGACTATCTGCACAGAAGAGGCCGACAAAGGGTCGACGTGTACGTACAAGACGTGTCCCTCACCGGTGAGTATATATTCAATTTCTGTTTCGTGGGAATATGCTTTGTAGCTTACGTGAAAGGATATTGAAAATATGTATCTCTATCGAAAGTGTAGGTATATAATTTTAGGGGCAAGTCAATATTGAGCAGACATGAGCTCGGATCCAAGACATCTCAAATTTTTAATCAAGATTCTGACAACGATACGGCAATGCAACACCAATATGCGTTGCAACTTCTTGCATCTGGATCCCTCCCTGTTGTCTGTGCCTGTTTAATTTGCTTGGCCATCAAAAAACGTTAGAAAACAACACGTTATCTTCGTTATATCCTTGAACCCCAGGTCCAGGATCCCGAAAAATATTGGGTTATTTTTATGCTGTTCGGATACTTTGATGAGCGAAAGAACTCAGTGCACATGCACATGGAAAAGTAAGCACGGAGCAATAGTTTTCAATGTGCAAAAGCGCTATAACATAGGTATCGATCTTCGCTAAAAAATTATATATATATATGCGTGTATATATATATTTATATATATATATATATATAAATATCGGGGGGTCGGTTGAAATGACGAAAATTTACCCCATTTTCATGCGTGTATTGCGCTTTGCAGTTTTTTATGTGGATTTTTTTTTGCTATAGAAGGTGTTGCTATTAAGCGAATTTGTTAACGGGTCTGCCTGATAAAATCCAGAAATATAGGCTGTGGGCCTTGTAGAAGAAAAGAAGCTAAAAATACGATTTATTTCATTCAGCGTTTCAACGAACCGAAGACGATGACAATGACATTGTAATGATGATCGCCACCGATGTGACGCCGCGAAGCGTCATGATAATTGTAATTTTAGGAAGTTGAAAACAATTGTTTGTTTTTTTAATTTAGAACTAGACCGTGAGTGGAACTAAACATCAAGTAACCTCTTCTCTCTGTTGCACATGATGCAAAATATTTAAGTGAAGGTAGTTTTTCATATAGGTACATTAGCCTCTGATAAGATGAAATCAACGATGGCCGGTGGTTAGTCAGCGGTTACAAAAATGTAACAGTGCAAATGGTTTGAAAGCAGTATTCATTTAAACCTTGACTTTTACAAATTTATATAATTTAATTTGCAAAAATCAGTGATACCTATATTCTATTCATGCTCTGGAAATAAGGAGGAGCAATATCGTACCATATATAACCTTTCCAGATTTTGTATACAAATATACCCGTTCAAGCCATTCCCAAAATGAAAACTACAAACTTGGACAGAGCTCAAAATGAACTGGAGCACAAAATTTATGACGCCGAATCTTGAAGTTCAATTATTGTTTAATTTTTGCCTTTTAAAGGATTCAATGTGAAATAAAGCCACAAAATCTCGAGATCTTATAGTCAACATTTTGCCGTATTTGCCAACGAAGTTGTACAATGGTCATCGCGGGACGACGTCTTTGAAGTTACTCTCAGCAAATATCGCCGGACGGTGGAACTACCTAGTAGCTATGGCCTTAAAGGGAATAGTTCACCTTGAAAAAAATGAGAAAAAGCTAAGAAATGATGAAGAGAAGCAAGAAATTACGTATTCAAATATTACTAGTAAGTCAAAGAAACCTTATATTTACGCGGAAAAATAGGCAAATTAAATGTCCATTATTTGGTGGATATTTCATATTTTTTTCCTCAAGTAATGCGAAATCAGCTTTCTTAGAAGCACGTATGTCCTCAAACAGTCTCGATTTGGAAGGGATCGCTGGCGCAATACAAGACAGGTACTTGCCTAATAACTTGGTTGACATGAGCGGAAAAATGCACGCTTTTAGAAACCACGGAGATTTCGAAGTCAATATCAACGTGCTTATTCATTTTATTTTTATTTCACATTATGATCGACGACGAATAAATTATTCGTCATGATTGTGTTAAGTCACACAGATAAAACAAACGGCAAAGATTACAAATGTTCTCTGCCGTTATTTGTGTTTTATCCAAGAAGTTTCCGTGGTTCATCTATGGACGTTGAAAGTTGTGTTAAATATTTCAACTTAGCCTATACCAATGGTATTTCATTTACGACAAATTTACAAGTTGTTATTCTGTATTGCCATAATCAGTGCAGTGAAACGGGAATTATTCCTGAACCCATGCACTAAGGAAGCAAGCAAGTTAAAACGGATTTCGGACATCTGTAAGACAAGGTACGTCCTGAATAATTTATCTGAGAATGTTACTGAGAATACGTTTTATAGACGATTTTAAGCATCAGAATCACAATAAATCCTCACAAAGTTTATTTCTTGCAATACAGGGAATGGGTATGAAACAATATGTTTTTTGTCCAGTCCAGCACTAAGTGTTTCTATAAAAAAAAATCCCAAAGTCTACGTCATCTCTACGTCTCATCAATGCGTCCACATTAGCAAAAATCAGCCAATCAGCGATTGGAGTTACCGGGTAATGACCCGGTCTCGACTTTTTGACTGAAATATTAAATAAATTAAGAGGTTTTCTTTTGAAAAATGTGAAAGCGTCACAAGTCATTTTCGAGCATGCGCCACAATCTTGGGCCTATTCTCAACTCAAAAAACCCAATGTTAAAGGTGATATTTCCCTTTAAGTAAATGATGCCGATCCCCAGAAATAAGTGCCCTGTTTGAATTTCCATGAACATCGTGGATATTAACTGGGCCTTAACTTTTTGTGGCGGAAAGAATGACTCGCTGCAAATAAAACTATACCTGCTTTTACTGCCGCGCAGAAGATGTCACGTCAGCGTCATTTTCGGTCATGTTTTTGTTGTTTTTTGTGACGACACAACTAAAAGGACATGAGCTTAATTGTTTGAGTTTGTAATCACTTCTGAGCTCATTTACAATGTGTATTATATTTTGTTTAAATTTAAACTATAAAAATATCCTTGTTTTTTATTAACTCAAATTATTGGTTTTTACAGAAATTGTCCCCCACCCAATTACGAGCGCGAAGCGCGCAGCGAGTCCTCATTGAACACCGGATTTTTCTCACATATAAGGGGCTGGGCCCGGCCAGACCATAACGCTGGTCTTTTGAATCCCGCAACCGATTGACAAGCGGTCTTCGCCATCTGATAGCGCCATGCAATGACATTATGACCAGTAAGACGCCTTAAACGGCAGAGGACCAGCGAGTCCGAATAAATCCGCGTCAATTTAACACCAGCCCAACGGAGGTTCGTTTTATGCAAAGCATGCCTTTGAATTGTTTTCGCTATGTGTTGTTTTGCCGTCGCAAATAGATCCGAACTAAATCGATAATTTGAACTAAATAGGTTTTGCAGCGTTATTTTTAATTTGCAATTATAAGCTTCATGTTTGTAGCAAAAATTCATTTCGGGTGGGTATTAGTAGGCGCAGATCCAGGATTTCGGTCAGGGGATCGCGCAATACAAAAAGTTGCGCCCTCCGGGCGCACCCTACGGGTGCGCCATAGAAAAGACCCGGTTCAGGGGGGGCGCGAGCCCAAGCGCCCCCTGGATCCGCGCCTGATTAGATGGATTTGATTGCGCTTTACAGCTGCATCATTTTTATCGTTTAGCACCCCTTGGTTTTGAAGTACAGTGGTGTAATGAAGGAAATATTATCAAATTGGCAATGTACAATACTACCAGGCGGATTTTAACAGCGAAATACTGCATTAAAAACTAAATTTTTGCATGCATTTTACTGATTTTAGAGACGGTACATTGGTCTACACATTAGTGTTTGTTTAATCGCTTCCCGTCTCATAGGTGCCAAGCACTGATTTAAATCGTGAAAGCGTCATGCAACCATTATTTTCGCTTGTAATATGCGCGTAATTTTGCACGTGCCACGCGCCGCTGATCGACACATAGTGCATACGCCGGGAGGATAGTTTCTCTAACACAATCTTGTGTTGACTTGTGGCTTTGCGACTTTTGGTTGCTGAGATATAGGTCTGTATTGCAACGATTTGGAGGGAAGTTTCCGTGGACGGAACAGGGGTGCACGTGCGCACGTGCAGTGTGAACCCAGAGTTTGACCTATGTAACTAATCAGTGGTGGTGGTAAGGGGTCGTAGGAACTCATTTGTAAAGTTGGGAGGGGTGGCAAAAGGCATTTTGAAGTTTCGATTCTCTCCATGCAAACGTCTCATAGGCGTATATGTTAAAATCCGAAATGTTGAGGGGCAGTTGCCCCCCCTGCCCCCCCCCCCCCCCGGCTCCTACGCCTATGGTGTGGTCTCAAACCACACACTAAATTGCAGCGTAATAGGTCCAGCCGTTTCACCGTTATAGCAGGATCATATTTTCTGACACCCCTGACGCGGCACGTGTCGCGCGCAGGGGCGCAGCCAGGGGGGGTACATTTGGGTCAAATGACCCCCTCCCCCCGTCGCGGCTCAGAGGGGCCAATCTCGGGTCTGAAGGGGGCCATCTCGAGTCGCAAAGGGGCCCATCGTGGACTCGTGGGGCCCTCGGTCGACCTGAGGGGCACCCTCGGTCGGCATGATAAGCCCTCTGCCGGTCTGAAGGGGCCCTCAGTCGGCTTGAGGGGGCCCTCGGTCGACCTGAGGGGTTCCCTCGTTCGGCATGATGGGTCCTCTGCCGGTCTGAGGGGGCCTTCAGTCGGCCTGAGGAGCCCCTTGGTCGGCATGAGGGGCTCTCTGTCGGTCTAAGGGGCCCTCTGTCAGTCTAAGGGGCCCTCCGTCGGTCTAAGTGGCCCACTCTGTCTCTGTCGGTTTGAGGGGGACCTCTGTCAATCTGATGGGGTCTTACATAGGCCTCTGTTAGTTTGAGGGGGCCTTCTTACGTCCTGAGGGGCCTCTGTTGGCTTGAGGGGGCCCTCAGTCGACCTGAGGGGGCCCTCGGTCGGCATGAGGGGCCCTCTGTCGGTCTAGGGGCCCTTTGTCGGTCTGAGAGGGCCCTCTGTTGGTTTGAGGAGGCCCTCTGTCGGTCTGAGTGACCCTCTATAAGCCTGAGGGGGCGCTCGGTCGGCATGAGAGGGCCCTTGATCAGCCTGAGGTATCCTTTGTCAGTTTGAGGGGTTGTCTATCGGTCTGAGGGGTCCCTCTGTCGGCATGAAAGGCCCTCTGGTGGCCTGAGTCTGTGGTGGCCCGAGGGGTCCCTCGGCCAGTTTGAGGGGCCCTTTTGATCGACCCGACGGGGCCCTCTGTCAGCCTGAGGGGGGACCTCAGTCGGCCTGAGGGGGGAGGGTCTTTGTAGGCCTGAGCGGCCCTAGGTCGGCATGTGGGGCTCTCTTATAGCCCGAGGGGCCCTCTGTGGCCGCCTGATTGAGCCCTCGATCAGCTTAAGGTGGCCCTTGGTCGATCTGAGGGGCCGTCAGTCGGCATGAGGGCGCCTTAAGGGGCCCTCTGACTGCCCGAGGGGGAAAGTCGGCCTGAGACCTCAGTCGGCGCAGAGGGGGCCCTTTCTCCGTCCTCAGCCCTCAGGGGGCCTCTGGTGGCTTGTTGGGCCCTCCGGCAAGTTAAGGTGGCTTTGTCAGGCCTGGCCCTGAGGAGAACCCCTCGTTTGTCCGAGTTTGTCCGTTTGCCCCCATCGGCATGAAGGGGCCCTCATCGACTTGAGGGGTCCTCTGTCGGTCTGAGGGAGCCCTTGACCAAATTAAGGAGACCTTTACTCAGCCTGTAGTGGCTAACCCAGAATAAGAAGTCAAAATCGTGTTAGGGAAGCTAAAAAATGTAGAAGGCTCTACGTTCATGGGGGGCATGATGTATGCACGAAGAGGCCCATGCATCACTGACCGCGCCCCGCGGGTAATTGGCAATACAAATGGTCTTGCGTTACTCGCTTGGTTCTGGTTCTAGTATGGTTCCGCAAATCCAGCATAATAAGGGGAATATACCTCTACCTCCCCTACACCAAGAATAAGTTATTTGGTCCCATCCATTATCATTTCTTGAGAAAGTCAACGAATTGTAACGATTTTCCTCATAATTCGAATTTCTCTATTCTATGTGACCTCGGATGACCTTGACCTGACCCATGGTCAAAATTAGCTTAGAATGGTAATTAGAAGTGTCAGATGCAGAATCATACCGATTTTAATCAACTAATTATGCGTTTAATATAGCATTTTTGCGCGAACAATGCCGACCACCGGACATTGATGGCACGGTCAAACATTTTTTATTTGACGTGACCTGTGACGTCATTGGTGACCCTGAGGATAACAATATTAGATTCCATTCGATAAATTTGATAGGGCTATCGAATGCCGTTCGAATTTTTAAGATCGGTCCAGTAGTTTTGGAGATCAGAGGGGGGCTATAAATAGCTCCCCCCCACCACCACTACCACCACCACCACCACCAGTAAGTCGCATTACAGAATATACCCCAGTAACGCGCGGGTTAAGCGGGCTGAGAGAGCTATTGGTCAGTCGCAAGCAGTATTGGAGACTCGGAATTGGAATCTGAATCTCTTGGAGTCGGTACTTTTTTTCCGGAGTCGGAGTCAGTTAAATTTTCCGCTTCGAAATTGTTTTGTTGTGCTTTACAAAAAATGTGATGAGGCCTATTTCACAAAGAAGTTTGTAATTACATATGTTTGTGCTTACAAACGCAAAAACTTTACCTACCTACAAAAGCGATTTCACAAACAACAGCACCTGTGAATTACCGATTTAAAAAAGTGTAACGTAAAGTTAGTAAAAAAAGTTTGAAGCAGAACACCAATCTCAAGAACTTTGCAAATTAACCGGGCGGAAGAGGGACATCATGCTATAAGCTGTTGGCATGAATAGCGCAATGACGTCACCGGGAATACTTTTTGGATCCCCTGGAAGTTTCTGTTTCATAAATATGATTTGTTTTATTACTGCCTAATATACGATAATGTATGATATTCTTTAATATATATTGTCACTTGCAAAGTATTGTTGTCAAGTATTAACGATATCTCCCGGAAAAAAATGTGCCCCCGGTGACGTCATTTGACATTTGTCAGTATGCGCAGATACCTGCGCAGTGGGACGGTTCTACCTATGACATTCTACGGCCTTGGCGGAGCAAAACAACAACACAGCTGCCCTTGAAAGAAAGATCGGTTAGTTTTCTCCACCATTTTAACTCCTAACCTATGTTGATTCCACACGAAAGGGCGAAGGCTCCACTGCACAAGACATTGCAGACCGCTGCAATATACCGCCATGATACGGGTTTTTTGCGCGAGGCGCCTTCACTCACATATAGCACATATTGGTAAATGGTGCACTGCACTTTAAAGCTGGAGATTCCCTGCTCGTAATTTCTGGGCTGGGGAAACAATTTTTCGGCAAGTTATGCTATGTTATGAACTAACACTGTCCTAACAACGCTCGGCAACGAAAAAACGCACCAATAAACAGCCTTAACAGTAAAAACGTCAACAATCGATCAGTTTCTGAAAATTCAGAACCTCTGACCACTGGAATTAACAAGTTGTAATTACACACATTTCCTCACTGTAGTCAACTTTTGTGAAATAGAAACTGCGTTTTTAATCAAACATTTTTACAAACAAATGTATGTGTAAAATAGTTTTGTAAAATAGTAATTGAGATTATGCCCTGAGGTTTTTGTGAACTATCCAAATTACAAAATTTGTAGAAATTCCCTTTGCAATCACAAAAGAAAATCCATTGTGATTGCAAACTTTTTTGCTTTGTGAAATAGGCCTCAGTCAGTGTTTACCAATACATTTCAGTTAACTAGTAGTATGCTTATTTTAAGGGCTGCCAAAAGGAACTTATAAACCAATATTTTTGGTATTTTGTCCTGTATGAAACGGAGAAATTTGTCAATAATTGTAATAATGGTAAAAGTTGTATAATAAGTATAATATAAAATAATTATGCACAAAGTAGCTATATATAGCACTGGATATTTAATATCAATTTGAGCATTCGGCCGTTGCCCCCCCCCCCCCCCAACCGATTTTATCAAGTTCCACCACTGGCTGCAGAGTGCAGGCTGTTTTTGCTGAAGTATGTCTGTTATGTCCTCATACCGGCAGCTGTCTGGGCAGTCTCGGCTACTGGATTTATATGTGCTGAAGTCTGCCTGTTATGTCCTCAGACCGGCAGCTGTCTCGTCTGCTGCAGCTGCTGTCAGACCGGCTGTTGTTCGCTCGACTACGACGCGGCAGCCCGGCACCTGCTCTGGAGACCGGCCCCTCTGCCGCCACCGCCACCCAGGTAGTGTGGCTCGTCCCCGACACCGCCTCGAACGCCACCAGCGCTCTCTTCACACGGGTGCGCGGAGACGACCAAGCACGTTGGATGTTGTTGTCACTCACCGGCCAGCGGCGCGATCAGTTCCTCGTATGGCTACGGCCTCGCGCCACTCCTACATGATCGTCCCCGCACGGCACGACCCGCTTCCACAAGTGCGCGTGACTTCCACCGCGCGGCGCGTGCGTGGCGTGTGTCGCGGGGTCAGTACGAGCGACCTGCGGCGTGGCGCGGCGGGAGGTCAGTCGCCGAGCCATGGAAGGCGTCCACCTTCGGGTGCTCTACATCGACGAGGACGGCGCACTCAGCACACTCAAACTGGATGTACTTCACCGGAACGGCGTCATAACGGGCGGCATAATCGGCTCATTGATCCTGCTGCTGCAGGACGTGCTGGGGTTCACCTACTCGCTGCACCCAGTCCACGCGGTGGGAAACCTCACCGTGTGGGACCATGCCGTTCAGCTGCTGCACCAGGGCCGCGGTGACATCTTTGGTGGGTGGCTGACGATTAGCAGCTATCGCAGCAAGATGGTGGACTTTTCCCTTCCACTGGTGACAGAGTTGGCAGGTGCAGCCATTGACATCCGACACACCCTCACCCTAACCGAGTTCCGCGTCACCCAGCCGCTGGAGTCGGCCGTGTGGCGCGCGCTGCTCGCTACGCAGCTGCTGGCCGTGCTCGTTCTCTGTCTGATCGCCCACTGCCAGCAGCGCATTCGTCAGGCGACAGACGAGCCCTCCAACGAAGCAGATCCGTCGTTCCTGGCGTTCACGGTGCTGGCGTCCAGCTGCCAGCAGGGCGCGGTGGTCGCTCTGACACCGCCGCCTCCTACCGATCGCCATCAGCGCTCTCTATCTGGTGTCACTGTTCATCTTAGCCTGTTACTCGGCCAACCCTGCTGGCGGAGATGCCGCTGGCGCGGCGTGTGATGTCCGTTCGACAATCTGCAGAAGGCGCTCGAGCAGGGCTGGCACATCAGCGACACGGGTGCCAGTCTGGCCGTGCGGGAGAAGATCATCCAGCCGCTGATGAGACGCGACATCGACCGCCTGCCGATGGTTGCCGCCGGGCCTCTGGAGGGCCGCAACATCCAGCTGGCTACGAGAGACGTTGTGGAGTTCGTCAACAACTGTACCGACCTGGGCCGCGACGAGGTCTGTCCTGTCTGTTTGTGGCCCGGCATGGTGGTTCGCATCCCGGTATCTCTGTCGTTCCGACCTAACTTCCCGTACCTGCGACTGTTCGACTACCTCCTGCTGCAGCTGCTGGACAGAGGGATCGTCAGTAGAGAGCTGCGACGCTGGTCATCGCGCCGAACGGAGGATGCGCTGTGTCCGGTGGGCGTCGTGGCTCCACTGCAGAAGAAGCCGCTCGGCCTCTCTAACCTGAAGCACGTGGTGGCGATCGTCGGCTTCGGTCTGCTTGGCTCCGGTGCCGTGTTGCTCTGCGAGGGGCTGATGTCGTGGCTGTGGAACTGCTATGTTAGGAGGGCAGACCGTGCTGGCTGGGCTCGGCAGGTTTGAGAGAACGGTCCCTGAGTTGTGGCAGAAGAAGCTGCTGCTAGCAGAGAAGTCAGAGAGTAGATAAGCCGTCTATATCAATAGCCACACATAGGTTGACCTCAAATAATTAAGTTTTCTCTGTGAAGTGGTTCTCTGACAGTCATGAGCATCAACCTCTATGATTATCCAATAACTAGCCATGTACCGTATCCCAAAACTGAGATCTAAAACATGTCCGTCAAGCCTTTACATGAGTGACGGTCACTGTTGTGGTGGTATTGTACCACTGTGCGCTGCCGCTGGTATTGTACCACTGTGCGCTGGTGCCGTGCGTACCGGTCTCGCCGGGGCGGAACGCGAGGGTCAGCTGTCTGAGCCGTCCGAGCCGGGTCGAGGACGTACAGCAGTTACGTGTGCAGCTCAGTGTAATACAGTAGACGTGCACCAAAGTCCGTTTACTACATTTGCGACTAGTTTAATTTTTGGCTCGTGAAGATGGCAGAGGGGCCAGGTCTACTCCTTTTGAAACCGCGAGAAGATGTGTGGAAGAGTGGCTGGAGCGATTTGAGTTTTATTTGGACGCGAGAAATGTGAGTGACACCGGAAAGAAGAAGTCGTTCTGCTTTCACAGTGCGGTAAGGAAACATATGCTGTGCTGAGAAGTTTGGTGTCACCCTGTAAAGTTGCCGACAAGTCGTACTCTGATATTGTGACGCTGCTTAATGGGCATTTGAAACGTAGAACGTCTGTGACTGTGGCTCGATACCAGTTCAATACTTGCTTGTAGGAAGGAAGGCCAGTCGGTAGCAGGCTATGTGGCTGAGCTGCGGAAGGCTGACGGAGCACTGTGATTTTGGTGAATCCCTGATAATGAGATGCTGCGAGATCGTTTGGTGTGTGGAGTCAGCAATGCTCAAATGCAGAGGAAACTGCTGTCGAAGAACTCTGCCTTTTGCTCAAGCTAACCGAATCTGTTCCTGTCATTAGAAGCGGCTTTCCAGGGACGCCAGGATCATCGTGAGGACAGGAGAGCACTGTGAACGAAGATTTCAGCGCCAGAACGAGGCGAGCCACTGAGTGAAGTCAACGAGGTTTCGGCGGTCAGCGCAGTCGCGTAAGCGTGCCACCGCTGTGGCGGTCTACACCCGGCCGACAGTTGTCGGTACGCCACCTTCAAGTGTTACAACTGTGGGAAGCTGGGGCATCTTGCACGGCGTTGTTTGGCGAATAAGAGGGGTCGTGAGCAATTTCTGAATCGGCGGAGGGGCTCTCAGCTGACCCGATTCGTGGAAAGGGACCCAACCAACGCCCGAGGAGTCGATTCGGATTCCAAGATAGGATCACACTGGTCGTTTAACTCTGTTAATGTCGCTGCTGAGCCAGTCACAGTTGAGGTTGAATACTAGAGGGCACTGCTGTTAGAATGGATAGTTGATACTGGCTCAGCGGTCTCCATTGTGAACGAGAAAACTTTTCAGAAGTGTTGGTCTGCGCCGAAGCTGAGCAAGCTTTAAGTCTGTTCTAGGACCTACACCGGTCGGACGGCAGCATCAGGGCTGTGCGGAAATTCAAGGGCTGACTGCCAATCTAGCTGTCCGTGTTTGACAAATTACCACTCCCAGGATATGATGATATCTTCATCGCTCGTTGCGCAGCGAAAGATTTCACCAAGCTCGATCTAAAGTCAGGCTTATCAGCAATGGTCGTCGATGAAGACTGCCTGAGATGTTCTTGAACGATCAATCGCTCTGGGCCGCTCAGGGTACCGTGATTGGCTTTTGCGTCAACTCTTGCAGTGTCCTTGTTCCAGTGAGAGATGGAGAACTGTTGAGCGGCATGCCCTGGTGTGGGCATGTTTTTGGATGTATCCCTCAAATAACCGGGAATCTGGAGATGACTGCTTTGCAGGGCACGTCGGAAGTACTGCAGAAACTGCAAGATGTCTGGTTTGCGTGTGTCGAGAAGAAGCGAGGTTCTGCGTGGACAGAGTGGAGATCTGGGGCAACAGAATCGATGCTGATGCTGTCATCAACGGAATCAAAATGTGAGAGTATTCACTGCTGCTCCAAGTCCCAAAAATGTCCAAGAACTGAAAAGTTTCCTGGGGATCTCCAATTACATTCCAGATTCATTGAGATCGCTCTGATGTGCTGTTCCGCCATTGCATGAACTCTGCGAAAGGATGCTGTGTGGGTATGGGGCCCAAAGCAGGAGCAGGCCTTCAGTGAGGCCAAGTTGCTGATAACGTCTGAAAAAGTGTTGGCTCATTTTGACCCTGAAGTACCCCTGGTGCTGACCTGCGACGCGTCCTCAGTCGGTATTGGCGCCGTGCTCTCGCACAGGTACAGCGATGGCTTGGAGAAGCCTGTTGGTTTCGTTTCGCGATCTCTGTCGAAATCTGAGCAGAAGATGAGTCAAATCGAGAGAGAGGCTTTGGCTCTGGTATTTGGCGTCACAAAATTCCACCAATATTTGTTTGGAAACGACAAATTTGTACTTGTGACAGACCACAAGCCTCTAGTAAAGCTGTTCGGTGAACATGAGGGGATTCCTGCCACAGCCTCCGCTAGAATCGCTAGATGGGCTTTGAGGTTATCTGCGTACAATTTACTTTCAGTCAATCAACGTCAAAAATAGAGCACGCAGACGGTCTAAGCCGACTGCCTCTCCCGGCATCCCGAGAGCGTGACCATGAGCCAGCAGAGATGGTGTGCTTGTTTTACAGAACCTGGAGGAAGAGTTCGCCATGGACTCCAGCAGGATCGCCTCGCTGACGTCTCGGGATGTTTTGCTGAGCCGGGTTCGGCGGGCAGTTGAAACTGGTACGTGGCCTGACGAAGACGACATTCGCCCATTCTTCCACAGAAGAGACGAACTGACGGAAACACGTGGGGTGCTGTTGTGGGGCAGCCGGGTGGTGATCCCCACGAAGGCGCAGAAGCACGTCCTGAACGAGCTACACGAGGGACATCCGGGGGTGAGTCGGATGAAGTCGGTGCGCCGCAAGAGCTGTCGTGTGGTGGGCTCGGTATGGGATCTGGATATTGAAAGATTGTAGCGCGTTTCTGATTGTTGTGCTTTCAAGGGGCTCAATCAGACCAGACGCATGCCCGTGAGAAATGAGCTGCAACCAGGGATTGTGCGCCAATGGAGAGTTTGGTCGCGTTATACACGGGATTGGAGCTGGGTGGTCTCTGGTGGAGACGGAAAAGCTCGATTTTTTTGGTGGGTCGTTATGAGAGCTCACAGTTTTTAGGGAGGATAGGAAGTAGCTGTTAGCTCCTTTGTGTGTCATTGGTCGGGTTCCAGCTTGTACACTGCTGGACACTCTCGGCGTGCTGATCTGTAGCCGAGGGTTGGTCCTTCCAGACCACCAGTCGAGTTTGCCCGAAAAACGGCCCAGCATTCATCGGGAGGGAGGGTATCCGGCGGGTGCACGCGAGGCGGAGGCGGCATGCCGCTCAATAGTACGCAAGACGGCTCCCTACAGACCGTCAAGTAGACGGGCATAACTGAAGAACCAGGTACGTGAAAGAAGAGAAAGTTGAAGTATGCCCTCAGAGAGCCAATACGGGAATATGAATGTTCAAACCACCTCCGCCAAATGGCTCATTAAGATAATCCGATCATACACCTGTGAAATGATGCACCCACCTCAACAGGGTGGTTTTAGGACGTTATCAGGAAGGCCTGTAATCAGAACCCGCATCAGACTCTCGAGCCTTCCACTGATGTTTAGGAGTGGGACCAGAGCTTAAGACAGGACTCCAGCTTCTGAAGCCCGACTTGGAAAGTGCTGTGCAGAGGCAGAAAGATGTCAAAAGCGTCTTTGATAAGCGTACTAAAAATCGTCATTTTCAGGTCTCCGATTAGAGTTCTTTCGCCAGAGGTTACAGCACAGCCGGGCCGACCTGGTTGCCCGGCGTGATCGTCGATCTGCTCGGCGCGACGTATGGCGAGGTGGGCTTGGACGACGTCGGCTTGTGGCGTCGTCCATTCCGACCAGCTGCGGCCCGGTGACGAACTCAGCGGCGGGACCGCTGAGCCGAGCCCGACTGCCCTCTCTCTCGGCCGGGCGGGAGGGGGGCGACATCCATGAACCCCGAACAGGGCGGCGGACCGGACGATCTGGCTGGGGCGGGCCGGCGACTGGCGGCCGAGACCGACCCGTTTGAACTGGCCTCTGCCGGTCGTGAGGTACAGACTGGCGTCGCAGACCGTGCCACAACGTATGACAGTGAGTGTGCGGTGATCGGGCTGAGTGTGACGGGCAGATCGCGGGACGAGCCCGTGGTGGCTGCGAGGTCGCCAAGAGTCTCGTTAAGGACTCGCCACTGGGGCCAAGAGTGTGTGCCGCTACGTCGGTCACAGCGTGAACGGCGCAGGCCGGACTTTACAACCCAGTGGGTGTAAATAGGTGAGGTAAAATTTTGTTTTTCAACTGAATTGCATTGTTATTGTGTCTAATTCACAAAGTGGGTGTTTATTTGAAAGGGGGTTAATGTGGTGGTATTGTACACTGTGAGCTGCCGTGGTATTGTACCACTGTGCGCTGGTGCCGTGCCGTACCGTCTCGCCCGGGCGGACGCGAGGGTCAGCTTGTCTGAGCGTCCGAGCCGGGGCCGAGGGACGTACAGTCGTTACGTGTGGAGCTCAGTGTAATACAGTAAGACGTGCACCAGTCCTTTACTACAACTGTGAACCCTCCCTCTGTCCAACGCGACGACCCACACTTACGTTAACACCACAAAAGAGAACAAAAGGATAAGTTTGCCGCCACTACTCAAGGAAGAGAAAACAAATTAAAAATATTGGAGATACCTAGTTTCCCATGGAGCGTCGGTTTATTTTAGGCAAGTAATAAAAATAATCAGTGGCAAATATGTCATTGATTCTGAAAGCCTAATGAGCCGAAAGGTGATGGGTGGGTATAGTATATGAAGGGCTGTGTTTTTTATCGAATGACAGCCCTTCAACTACCTCCCAGGACATCACATTCATACAGCTTCAAATTCATATAAATAACATTCATACACCAAGTTAGCGTCGTATTCGTATTAGTTTTCAGCGCCGAGTTCCGATTTGCCCAAAACTAAGCATGTAGGTAGGTCTCGTCGAGTTATGCACCAATGTGTCACGAGTTTTTTTCCTAAAGCGCACGGTTTGACCTCCAGAGGTCATCGAAATGTCAGCTTACGGTGTACAGCCTAGTGTTTTCGTTTATTGTTCGATTTGCTCGCAAAACGGCCTTGAATGCAATCGTAGTGAACACCAGCTTGCATCACAGTCAAGGACAGTTTTACCCAGAGGTCAAAGGTCAAGGTCACGGAGAACGAATACGTCATTTTGGAGCCATTGGTACGTACAGCCTAGTGTTTTCGTTTACTGCTTCAACTTTGTCGCAACACACCTCAAAAATTGTCATGACGCCAGTTTCATTAGGCGATCAGAAAGTGTGATTTTTGACAGTTTGGGGGGCCAAATCCCAAAAAATTATCGCATAATTCTGAAAACTCATCGGATTTCGCTTGCTTATGTATCAATAACTGATTTAAAACAAACTATCTCTAGTCAAAGTTGCTTAGTTTTACGACAAACTCAGGAAATGTGTCAAATTTGCGCCGATTTTGGGTGGTTTGGGGGCCAGGCCCCTTTCCCCCCCCCCCCCCTGGATCCGCCCTTGGCCAGCTTGCGTCAGAGTCAAGAAGATTTCACCCAGAGGTTAAAGGTCAAGGTCACGGAGACGAATACGACATTTGAAGACGGGGAACAGCCTAGTGTTTTCGTTTGCCCTTCAATTTTCTCGCAAAGCACCTCAAATGTATTGAAGTGACGCAAGCTTGCGTAACAGTCAATACAATTTCACCAAGAGGTGAAGGTCGAGGTCACGGGACGAATACGACATTTGTAAGCCGGTGTACAGCCTAGGGCTTTCGTTTATCGTTTCATTTTCTCACAAAAGACTTGTTATGAACCCGAGTGACACAAGATTGCGTTGCGTCAAGGAAATTTCACCAGAAGTCGAGGTCAGGGGCACGGAGGTGGACGAATACGTCATTTTGAGCCGCGGTTACAGCCTAGTGCTTTTCGTTTACTGCTTAACTTTGTCGCAACACACCTCAAAATGTATTGGCGTGACACCAGGGTTGCGTCACGGTCAAAGACAATTTTACGAAAGAGGTTCAAAGGGTCAAGGTCATGGAGACGAATACGACATTTGTGTGTACAGCCACAAATGTACAGCAGGTGTACAAGCCTAGTATTTTTGTTTATTGTTCAATTTGCTCGCAAAAGGCCTTAACCCTCGCACCGACGGGGGTCTGAGCAACTTCGAACCGACGGGGCGGATAACCGACCCCCCCAGAGATTTCAAAACTACGCAGTAGCGAGAGCGGAAACGGCGTGAGGTAGGCCGTCTGAAATACTAGCGAAAATATTAGCTGTTTTTATAGGTCAATTTGAGCGTACCAGAGGTCAAGAAAGTCAAATTTTTCCCATAATTTCGATAAATTGGAGCACTGGTGTGCTTCACATATTCGGGATAGCTCATAATGCAATAGCTAGGAGCAATCCGAAAAAAGCAACTGCATTGCCTTGAAACACTCTTTCGCCAAAATTACCTGCGATTTTGAGATCAGTTTCAATAGTTAGGCTCCAGAGGTCAGCGAAGGTCAAAATGCTTAATTTTACTGAAAAAGTTTTTTGTTAATTACTTCTTAAGTTTTAAAGTTAGAGCAGTCGTTTTGACACCATCATGTTTCTCACATCACGGCGCATCGAACAATATATCGTTTTATCTAGCTAGGTCAAACTAAAAAAAATGATCTGACCTGACCTGAGGTCATGTCAAGGTCAAGTCAAATTTTATGTCTATCGATGGAAGGTTGACAAGAGAAAAGAATGGTAAAACCGCAGTACTCTCTATCTTACTAGACATGAGTTTATTGTACAAAAACCATATGACCTTTTGGCACATTGGAATTTGACTTAAGAGGTCACAGAAGAAGATACAACTTGCATTCTTATACTTTGCTTCAGAATAGTGATTAAGATGAAAACTGACCGCATTTAGCCAGGTTTTGTCGATTGGAGCGCATTTCAATTTTCTCCCATAGACTTATAATGGGAGGTCTCAAAAATTGACATGACCTCAGGTCACCGAAATAAAAAAAAATCCAAGATATACGAACTGTAGATATCGAAGCTATTAATCACTGTGAGTTCAAACTGTTTGGTTCACCACTGGAGCTTCGGCAAGATGTCAAACCTTACAAAAAACGTGAACTGAGGTAGGATCATTTAATGTGACCGACCGTGACTTGATAGTTAGGAAGTCAATTTTTTAAATAGAAACGTGTGTGGAATTGATCCAAACAGCCATACAAAGTTTGCGGCTCTACCGCCGCGTTTTTTCCGGTACGTCCGGAAAAAACTGTGGGGGCGGATAATCCGCCCCCCCCCGTCGTGCGGAGGGTTAACTCTCGCGCGGGTAAGGCGGTGGGATGCACCCCTCGGTTTTTCCCACAATGATAACGTAATTTGCACTAATCGCGATGAAACTTTCAGTAACACATTCTTTGAACAAATTTGACAACATGTTCTAAAAATTCTCGCAACTTCGTTATGACCCGTGACCTATAACATGTTTATCAAGGTCATGTCAGGGAAACCCTGGCGTCCCGTGTATCAATTTGTTACATGTTTAGTTTCGCGAGTGTCTGACTTTCAGGAGCAAATGCAAAGGTGATTTTAGTGACAACTGACAGGTGTGTCTTTTGCTTGAGAATGTGATCTCGACTGACCCTTTCTAAGGTCAACGAGGTCACTGACCTCCTATGACTTTTTGGGCTTCTGGTCGCTTTTAGGACAGTTTTTGACGCTGACTTTGACTTAGTTATATGTTTCACTGGGGTCATGTGCTCACAAAGGTCAACCGAGGTCAATGACCTCAGATGAACTGACATTACCTTTTTTAAAGTTGCAGTTTTTAGGCCATTTTTTAAGCTGATTTCAAATTTGGCATGACAAAGGTGATTATTTCCCTTTAAAGGATGGGCGCGCGGGCACCCCGGCTGACATTTAACAGTATATTGAGCAAACTACTTGCCGTAGAGAAATATGACTGAAGAAATATGCCACCGCAATGTTCAAAATTGAATGCAGAATCATTCTAGGATTTTATCCTTTTTTTGCACGAAAAAAAAAACGTTTTCGCCTTGAATTATTCTGCATTCAATTGGAGCATTGCGGTGGTAGTCATTTTGCGCTATCGCTCGTAGTTCGCTCAATATATTGTGAAATGTCAGCCTGGGTGCCCGCCCACCTATCCTTCAACACATGTTTGGGAAACCAACGTTGCAGGCACTCGGCGCCAGTAACAAGTATATTGTTTTCTTCAAATAAACCAGATAAACAATGGAATCGTCCGATCTCAACCCTCCACCGACACCGAACACCGAGGCTACAGATCAACATTCCCGAGTGGCAGGTGAAATAGAGCAGGACCGAACTGGTCAGTGCCCTTCTGACCCACTCAGGGGCCCTTTCGGTCTGTTCAGGGGCCCCTCATCTGCACAGGCCTGCACATGGGCCCTTTGAACTTGTCAATCAATCAATCAATCAAAATATATTTTTAACACAAAAACATAATCAACAAGACAAGTACGA
>VOPJ01003713.1:0-28093 GCA_014673585.1 Semibalanus balanoides
GAAGGACCTCTGAACAGGCCGAATGGGCCCCTTGACACACAAGAGGGCTTGTTGGAAGGTCAGATGGGTCTCTGGTCAGAACGGAAAAGCCCAAAGCACGTAGAGACCCTAGATGAAGATTAAATGCAACGAGGACATACTTCACAATCAAAATATTATAATCGGAGCATTCGGACATTCCATTCGGTCTACAGTAATTAAGTTGTTTATGCGTAATTTATATTGCCTTGGCTGGAATCAAAAGACGTGAAATGTATGGCCCTTCCTTCATTTAATTTGGCATTCTGTTGATAGTGGTGGTTCGTCAAAGGGATGGTATCAACCCCGCCCCCGCTTAACACAGCGGTTCCCACTTAAACGGAGTTATATTGCTGATTCGGCAAAAATGGCTATTGCGAGCAACAACAAACTAACCAACAAAACATCACAATTCCTTAAACATGGTTGCAGTTTTTTGTAGTTCAATAATGCTCACTGTAACGAGCGACCTTCCTATTTGGAAGGTCGGCCGGGGATCCTGAAGGGTTTATTAGCCCCGCCCTCGCAGGGTCGAACCGGGGGTAAATAGAAGGTCGACCGGGGACCTTAGAAAGCCGATCTGGGGTCTCATGGATGCAGAACAGCCAAAGCCTTTAGAGCATTAACTGGATCTAGGCCATTTGGTTAGTGCATCAGTGCACGAAATAGGGCCTGTGCTCACGGTACTGATCTTACAAAAACTCGCCGTATTTGGCCGGCATGGCCAAATACGGTGAGTTTTTTTGTACGTAGTACGTACCTCGTGCCCCCATGGACATTTTTTTTTTGAAAAAATATGTTGAAAATATGCCCCACTTAAAATAGTCAGCCAAATCCGGTTAAATCTTTTTGGGTGGCCTTTATGCCCTTCGAATCGGAAATGCCCCCCCCCACCCCACTCCCGCTGAAGCGAGTCCTGGGTACGCCACTGTTTGGAACGTTCATAATATACACTTTACTTGTATCAATAAATAAATGCTGCCGTAAAATCACTCAATGCGGTGTTCCAAGGTCAATGTTTTTCGTGCACATGAAACGGTGAGTTTCACAGACACGACTAAAAACGATGTTTTTCATAACTGTTCTGTCCTGTTTTGAGGTTCACGGGAATGCACGTCACATTTAGTTGAAGGAATTTTATGTTTTAAAAGTTCAATGTTCCGTAAGTCCGGGATCGAAGCACACGCTTGTGTCGAAACACTCGCCTCAGATTGCGAGTGATGGTTCCTCGGCGGCTATCGGACAGCTTTGAGAACAAAAAACAAGTTTTCGTCTCGGTGATCGATTATGCGCGATATGTTTCTAAAAAACGCGCAGTAGCGTGCACGACAGCCTGGGTGGCCACTAGAGCTGCAGTTTGCAGTTACCTGCAGTCTCCAGGCACGGGGATGTCGTTGAATCGAATGCAGATCCGAAGAAGCCCGAAGCTGAAACTATAGGGTGGCTAACAGGTTTATCGTGGTTTGTTATGATTATGTGTACAATGTGCCACGTTTATGACGAATTAGAGTGCGTGTACAATGTTGAGTCTTGTCCTTCCCAGGCGCAGAATTTTCGACCGTTAAGCTGCTGCGGTGGGGAAGCTTTTCGCGAGATCGTCCACTCTATTGATTTCGGCATCTCTAGTGCATACTCCTTGAACCTTCTTACGCAATAGATGTCGGTGTTTGACGGGTACAGCTCGGTGCTGCTGCGTAGAAATATGTGATGCAGGATAGGTCTAGGTATGTATGTACATTGTACAATGTGCATACACACAAGACGGACGAGGTCCGGTTGGAGATGTCAAAAGCCGCTTCCTACATGCATAGATCTCAAGTTTCAGCATACGTTCCCTAAATCGAACGCAGGGACCGCCCAAGCAAAACAGTCACACTGCAGACTGACTTTATTCCGAACCGTGAAGTCACGACTCTCGAACCTAGAATTATAATTATCAGAAGAAAAAAAATGGTAGACATAAAACATGTTTTTGAGCTGCATACATTTTGGTTGTATGTCAACTGTCAAATAATGATTTACTGGCAATTAATTATTGTAATTTTTGCAATGATGCTTCTGAAATTTGTAATTCAGCACAAGGTTTATCAGATCACTAAATTTCCAGAAGTCAGTAGCTGTTTTAACCATTATCAGATGATCCTTGACCGTATGAGAGAGAGAACGTTTGGATCTGTCGGAATGACGCTTGTTTGGCGGCGTTGGCGAACTGCTCCCGTTAATATATACCGCTTCCGATGCTTATCTCACCGACCCTGTCCTGGTTTCCTGTGAATTGAAACCACCCTGAGAACACACCCACACGATTATCCGTATCCTACTGTTACACGGCCATCCACCTGACCATCCTTTGCTGGTCCTGTCTCTAGCTGCCCCTGGAGCCGCCGGAGGGGAGCAGATATCCGGGTCAGCTGACCTCGACCGGGGTTCAAGCTGGAGTGGCTGCCCCGGCCGGCCTGGGTCTGTGGGCCTGAGTCCACTGACCATCTTTGCTGGTCCTGTCTCTAGCTGCCCCTGGAGAGCCGCGCGCGGGATGGGACCAGATATCCGGGTCAGCTGACCTCTGCCGGGGTCAGCTGGAGTGGCTGCCCGGCCGGCCTGGGTCTGTGGCCTGAGTCTACCTGCCCCTGGAAGCCGCCGGAGGGGACCAAGAAATCGGATCAGCTGACCTCGACCGGGTCAGCTGAGTGGCTGCCCATCGCCGGCCTGGTGTCTGTGGGCCTGAGGTCCACCTGACCATCCTTTGCTGGTCCTGTCTCTAGCTGCCCCCTGGAGCCGCCGGAGGGACCAGATATCCGAGGTCAGCTGACCTCGACCCCGGGGTCACTGCAGTGGCTCGCCCGGCCAGCCTGGGTCTGTGGCCTGAGTCCCACCCTGACCATCCTTGCTGGTCCTGGTCCTACTTGCCCCTGGAGCCGACGGAGGGGAGCAGAAACTATCCGGGTTCAGCCTGACCTTCGACCGGGTCAGATGGGAGTGGCTGCCCCCGGCCAGCTGGGTCTCTAGCTGCCCTGGAGCCGCCCGGAGGGGGAGCAGATATCCGGGTCAAGCTGACCTGACCGTTGGTCAGCTGGAGTGGGCCCCGGCCACCTGGTCTCTGCTGCCCCTGGAGCCGCCGGAGGGGACCAGATATCCAGGTCAGCTGACCTCGACCGGGGTCAGCTGGAGTGGCTGCCCCGGCCAGCCTGGGTCTCTAGCTGCCCCTAGAGCCGCCGGAGGGGACCAGATATCCGGATCAGCTGACCTCGACCGGGGTCAGCTGGAGTGGCTGCCCCGGCCAGCCTGGGTCCTGTGCCTGAGTCCACCTGCCCCCTGGAGCCGCCGGAGGGCGACCAGATATCCGGATCAGCTGACCTCGACCCGGGTCAGCTGGAAGTGGCTGCCCCGGCCGGCCTGGGTCTGTGGCCTGAGTCCACCTGACCATCCTTTGCTGTCCCTGTCTCTAGCTGCCCCTGTGAAGCCGCCGGAGGGGACCAAGATACCGGATCAGGCTGACCTCAGACCGGGGTCAGCTGGCAGTGGCTGCCCCGGCCAGCCGCTGGGTCTGTGGCCTGAGTCCACTACCATCCTTTGCTGGCTGGTCCTGTCCTCTAAGCTGCCCCTGGAGCCCGCCGGAGGGGAGCAGATATCCGAAGTCAGCTGACCTCGTCGCGGGGTCCAGCTGGAGTGGCCTGCCCGGACAGCCGTGGGTCTCTAAGCCTGCCCCTGGGCCGCCGAGGGGAGCAGATATCCGGGTCAGTGACCTCGACCGGGGGTCAGCTGGAGTGGCTTGCCCGGCCGGCCTGTTTTGGTCCCTGTGGCCTGAGTCCACCTGGCCCCTGGAGCCGCCGGAGGGGAGCAGATATCCGGGTCAGCTGACCTCGACCGGGGTCAGCTGGAGTGGCTGCCCCGCCCGGCCTGGGTCTGTGGCCTGAGTCCACCTGATGGACTGTGCAGTTCTGTGGCCTGAGTCCACCTGCCGGACTGTGCAGGTCTGTGGCCTGAGTCCACCTGATGGACTGTGCGTTCTGGTGGCCCTGAGTCCACCTGTTCCGGGACTGTGCAGTTTTCTGATGGCCTGAGTCAACCTGCCCCTGGAGCGCCGGAGGGGACCAGATATCCGGATCAGCTGACCTCGACCGGGGTCACTGAGTGGCTTGCCCCGCCCGGCCCTGGTCCTGTGGCCCTGAATCCACCTGCACCTCGACCGCCGGAGGGGACAGATATCCGGATCAGCTGACCTCGACCGGGGTCAGCTGGAGGTGGCTGGCCACCCGGCTGGTTCCTTGGCCCGTGAGTCACCTGCCCCTGGAGGCCGCCGGAAGGGAGCAGAAATATCCGGATCCAGCCCTGACCTCGACCCAGGGTCAGCTGGAGTGGGCTTGCCCCGGCCGGCCTGGTCCTGTGGCCTGGAGTCCACCTGCCCCTGGAGCCGCCGGAGGGAGCGATACTCCGGGTCAGCTGACCTCGACCGGTGGTCCAGTTGGAGTGGCCTGCCCCGGACCGGCCTGGGGTCTGTGCCCTGAAGTCCACCTGATGGACTGTGCAGTTCTTGTGGCCTGAGTCCACCTGCCGGACTGTGCAGTGTCTGTGGGCCTGGTCCACCTGATGGATGTGCAGTTCTGTGGCCTGAGTCCACCTGCCGGACTGTGCAGTTCTGTGGCCTGAGTCCACCTGGCGGACTATGCAGTTTTGTGGCCTGAGTCCACCTGTCGGACTGTGCAGGTCTGTGGCCTGAGTCCACCTGACGGACTGTGCAGTTCTGTGGGCCCTGAGTCACCTGCCGGACTGTGCAGTTATGTGGCCCTGAGTCCACCTGCCGGATTGTGCAGTTATGTTGGCCTGAGTCCCTGGCGGACTATGCAGTATTGGGTGGCCTGAGTCCACCTGTCGGATGTGGCAGGTTCTGTGGCCTGAGTCACCTGACGGACTGGTGCAGGTCTGTGGCCTGAGTCCACCTGACGGACTGTGCGGTACGTAACATCACGTGTCTGGGTGCAGCGGGCGGCCACACAGCCCTCACAGCGGCCCTCCACAGTCCACAGGACAGCGCGTGCTGGCCCTGACAAGGTCGGCTGCTCCACCCCTCACTCCCTCCCCGCCCAGTCTGCCGTCACTTGGAGAGCGATTGAGCCGGGCGGCCAATATTTGCCGCCGTCAAGGCCCGGGTTCTGAGTGCGGCACATTAAGGACCCGGCTGGGAAGGCGGGCCAGGTCGGGGCCTAGCGGAATAGGAAGTTGGCACAGTCATCGGTGTTCGGTCGGGAAACAGTGGGGCACACACTGCAGATGGTCAGGCACCCTGGACGTTCAGCCCCAGCCTTCGCTGAGCTCAGCCTGAAGGCCCGGGTAGGAACCAGCCGGGCTCCACACTGCAGAGAGTCAGGCTCGGGCCGGTCTGCTGAGCTAGTTTGAGGCCCGGGTTAGGAACCAGCAGGCTCCACACTGAGAGGTCAGGCTCGGGCCGGTCTGCTGGAGCTCAGGCCTGAGGGGCCCGTAGGAAACGCCGGGCTCCACACTGCAGAGAGTCAGGGTCGGGCCGGGTCTGCTGAGCTAGCCTGAGGGCCGGGGTAAGGAACGCCGGGCCCACACTGCAGAGTAGGTCAGGCTCGGGCCGGTCTGCTGAGCTCAGCCTGGGGCCGGGTAGAACCAGCCGGGCTCCCACCCTCTGCAGAGGTCAAGGTCGGCGGTCTGCTTGGCTCAGCCTGAGGCCCGGGAGTGAACCAGCCGGACTCCAACTGCTCGAGAGTGGGCTCGGGCGTTGCTGAAGCTCGCCTGAGGGCCCGGGTACGGAACCGCCGGGCTCACACTGCAGAGAGTCAGGCTTCGGCAGTCTGCTGAGTCAGTTTGAGGCCCGGTTAGGAACGCAGGCCTCCACACTGCCCGAGAGTCAGCTCGGGTTTGCTGAGCCAGCCTGAGGGCCCGGGTAGGAACCAGCCGGGCTCCACACTGCAGAGAGTCAGGCTCGGGCCGGTCTGCTGAGCTCAGCCTTGAGGGCCCGGGTAGGAACCAGCCGTGCTCCACACTGCAGAGAGGTCAGGCTCGGGCCGGTCTGCTGAGCTCAGCCTGAGGGCCCGGGTAGGAACCAGCCGTGGCTCCACACTGCAGAGAGTCAGGCTCGGGCCGGGTCTGGCTGAAGCTCATGCCTGAGGCCCGGGTAGGAACCAAGCCGGCTCCACCACTTGCAGAGATCGGTTCGGGCCGGTCGTGAGCCAGCTCTGAGGCCCGGGTAGGACCAGCCGTTGTCCGCACTGCAGAGAGTCGGCTCGGGCGCTCTGGCTGACTCAGCTTGAGGGCCCGGGTAGGAACCAGCCGTGCTCCGCACTGCAGAGAGTCAGGCTCGGGCCGGTCTGCTAGTCTCAGCTGGAGGGCCGGGTAGAACAGCCGTGCTTCCGCACTGCAGGAGTCGACTAGTGTCAGGTCGCTGACACGCTCAGTCCGACTCGTGACAGGTCAGCTGACACGCTCAGTCAGACTCGTGACAGGTCAGCTGACACGCTCAGTCAGACTCGTGTCAGGTCGCTGCGGTGTTTTGCGGCGCCTTTTTGCGGCTGCCGAGGCGGCTCGGCGCATGAGCAGCTCCCGTCGTGTGGTCTGTTGTGGGCCGTGAAGGCGTGTCTACCGCCGACGCCCGGCACGCCATTGACCTATATATCGCCGTCTGGCCACACGAGGGGCAGGGGTTAGGGGGGATAGTGCCCAACGGGGGATACTTACAGTAGCCCAGGCAGGGGGCAAAGGGGACAATTGGCACCCCCTCCCCTTACGGGTCGCAGGGGGCTCACCGAGATTGGCCAAGATATAATTTGCATTAGGTAAATGGTTTTCAAAAAGCCACAGAGGAGCCTTTTAACCAGAGCGAGGGGCACTCTGGTTGCTGCAGGGCCCTTAGAGACAATTAAGGGCTTTCAAAGGTAACCTAGGGGCCTCTTGGGTATGTTCAGGGGCCCATTGAGCCCACTTAGGGACCCAAGAACCTGTCCAGGGACCTCTCGTGTATGTCTAGGGGCCCATTGAGTCTGTTCAGCGATCTTTCACGTCTGCCAAGGGGCCCATTAGAGACTGTTGAAAAATGTTGAAAAATAAAAATGTCAAAAAGGGGCTCTCGCAAAATAAAGTGACCGAGATCCGTAGAGTTTTTCATATCCAGGAGTATATTTTGTTAGCCCACCATGACTGGCTTGTCCCCTTTCTGAAAGTGTGGCTGCGCTACTGGCTACTTGTGACCCGCTACGTCCCCCCTACCGCGCCGATACAGTCCCCCCCAGCATGCCTCCGATACCGCGCTATTTACGCCAGGGTTAATGGCCACGTGCTCAGCACATACAATTTAAGCTGGCCCAAATATGACATCCCTCGGTCTGCTCTGTGTTGTGTCAGTTATTCTGGTGCGATAAACAGCGGTGCAGTGTATGTGATGTACCTATCGCAACTAAGTCTGTTGACTTCTGCCATTCCTCCGACATTACTAAGCGCTAGGAGACATTCTGTTTGATTAATTACGGTGCTTGTATATTTTAGCAGAAGACAAGAGCAGCCACAACTATCAATCCCTTGACCAAATGTCTTCATAGCTTCTCCCTGTGCTCCGATGACGCAGATAATTCCTACAGAGTAAGAATAAGGTCAGCAACAGCGTCCTGCTGAGTCTGGGGATGCCGAGCTGACATTCCATGAACGGTGAAGTCAGAGGTACGCAGGTATAATCAACCTATACAAACTATCTGTCATTACCTGTGTCAGCAAGTATTCTGGTGCATATGACGAGCTTTCTGGTCAAAATGCTCGTCATGCAATGTTCTATTGTAACCAGATAGCAGCTGTACATTACATATGCCAAGAAACATGTTTTGGGACGCACAATACAATTACTGAATAGCTCATTTACAAACAGGTACCATCAAAGTAGAATAATAACATAGCGATATGAAACATAACCTTAAACCTCATGCAAGATGTTGAGGTTACCCTGGCTTATGTTGATAATTTCCCATGTTACGGGATTTTTGTGTTATAATATCCTATGTTACAGAAATATTAACAGGCGTGATTATAATCATGAGCTCCAAAATAATTGCAAATGATAACCGACATCACATTGCTGTAAGACAAACATCACCCAAATCACAAATTGATGATATTACAATCACCAGAAGTAGTTATTAACCAAACAATTTTTTACCTTTCGTAGTGACTTGCTCGCCACGCGTCGCTTAACCCGCGACTTACTGGGGTTCTGTCAAGGTTCTGTAACGCGACTTACTGGGGGGACTATTTATAGCCCCTATGATCTCCAAAACTACTGAACAGATCTTACAAACTCAAATGTCATTCGAAAGCCCAGTCAAATTTGTCGAGGGAAATATAATATTATTAACCTCAGGGTCATTTATGACGTCACAGGTCACGTTAAAGACACGATATTTTACCGTGTCATCGAAGTCCGTTGGATGGAATTTTCGCGCAAAAACACGATATTAAACGCTTACATTTACGTTGATAAATTGGTATGATTCGTGTATCTGACACTTCAAATAACCATTCCAAGCCGTTTTTGACCATAGGTCAGGTCAAGGTGATCCGGGGTTACGAGCTCAAACAGCAGATTACGGTCATTAGTACACCTTTTTGCACTCGCATTTGACCATTCAGCATAACTGTTTGAACGGCGATTTCAACATCGTTCATTCGGACAAAACAGATCGGCTGTGGTGGCCGGATTTACAGATAGCAAAACTAATTTGAACATTTTAGTCATAGACTATTCATTCGGCAAACTGTTTGATATTCAAGATTAGATCGATATGGTCGAAAACTGTCGTTCATTGGCTTTTATACGGTTGTAGCTTTTTTGCGTTGACCGAATAGTTGGTCATCCAAATATTGCTGTCCGTCTGTAACTTCACTGCGATTCATTTCACCCAATGCCGATCTGTTTTGGAGATTAATGAAAGTTTTGCTCAATGACGAATTATAGTGGAATGCCGACTAATAGTTATGGTGAATAGTGAATGTTTATGGCGAAACGGCAAGAAGTGGTGCCCTCTATATGTAGAGTGTTTATAACAGTTTTGTCCATTGGTCAAATGCGATCGCAAAAAGGTGTAGTTGTAGCACATGTTTGTGGGTTCGTTTTTCGACTAGAACGCTGAAAATGACATTGGAACATTGTTTGTTCCTTATAAATAGAAGTAAGAAGCAAAAAACGGAAATGCAATTTGTATGCCTGGTTATACGGTAGAGGTGGTCAAATTTTGTCTTTGAAAGGTTGTAAGTCAGTCATTTTTAAAGATATCAACTTCAAACTTGCTTCACATATTCATTGGGCTCGTTTCAATCATATTTTATTCTTTTTTTGTTCACAAATTTGGTTTATAAAATTTGTAATTTTACTTCTCAAAATTTTGAATTTCAGAAAATTGCGAAAATCCGAAATTGCAGTTTGATAGGTTAGTGTATAGTTTGTCATTTCGTATATGACAATCGAGTTTAAAACTGTACATTTGACAGCGTTTCCCACAAATCCCTATTTTTCAACAAAGAACATGACGTCACTCTGACGTCATTTCCGGTTGATCTATCATAGTCTGATCTTTTTGCTTCAGGCAACGTGTGTCAAATTGATGGGAGAGTTGAGACAAGGTACTGCAAGTTTGGTGACGATACCGCAGTTGGCTTTGGAGATATTTCAAAATAACGGGAGGGGGGCTATAAATAGCCCCCCAGTAACTTGCGGGTTAATCGATTTTATTATGGAAACTTGCTAGAAACTTGCTGAAACTCGCTCCGCGTCGTTATCCATTCCCCTGCCCTCCCCGCCCAACCAACCTATCATTACCCAATCTAGCGTTACCTATCATGTTAACTGGCTGCGACACCCACGTTATATCGCTTGCTGCGCTACCTGGCGACTTCGACGTACTGTAGTTATTAACAGTACTGTATTAACGTACTGTAGTTATTAACAGATGGTGTTTCATAGGTAACAATTTGTTTCGTGTTGATTTTCTTAACACAGACATTATCTCAACTTGTGAGACGTTAGTTTGATGTTGGGAAATGTAGCGGACAGAGATGCAAAGGGAGATGTTTTAATGACATCTAAAAAAATGCTTAGATTTATTATATGCTTAAATATGTCAAAGCTTCGAAACTTTTCGAATTCATATTTAGTATTCGGTACGAAAAGACAAGGTGACAGTCAGAAAAGATCGTCAAATACAAATTGTGAGATATAGCTAGAGCCCCAGGTTATAACCGAATGATGGAACAATCAGCAGGCTGGCTTTCTTAGCTTCAGGTGTCAATGAATCATAACATTGCTGCACTGCTGAAAACGTCGCCGATACGCGACCAATGCCGCCGCTGACATGGATAAAAGGCGGGCCGATACTGCAGCCGGCACGTGCTGCCAATGGTCTGCGTCGTGTCAGGTCTCATAAGTCATACACCTGGCAGCACTAAATGCGTCATGTCTGACATGAAGTCAGGAAAATGGCAGGCTCTTTGATGTAGTACCTATAAACTGTGCTCAAACCTTTATCTCTGACATAACCGTTTCGATGCACCTGGTGTCAGTGCTCAGTCGGTTATGTGCGGCTCAATCTCATTATATATGTGCCATATTTATGATCCCAGTTCCTTGCTTCTTGATTTGGTAATATATAATATATATATATATATATATATATATATATATATATATATATATATATATATATATATATATATATATATATACATATCGGTATATGCAATAAAAGTCTTAAGGACGTTTTCCATTCAGTGTAGCAGCTGCCTCGCTTGCCAGCGAGAGATACAGTAACAGAGATACAGTATACAGTAACACAGTATCACAGTATACAGTACAGTATCGAGAGATACAGTAACACCGATTACACGTCGAAACACAGCCGTCATCCACACGATGACGTCATCCACACGATTGATACGTCCTCGGCGTGTCGGAAATGTCGACCAGTTTGCGGCAGACGCCGCGGTCTGTCCCGGACGTCCTGGCTGCGGACGTCACGCCGCAGTGGTTCCAATAGGTACAGCCTGACTGATGGCCTCCCCACCGTTCACGTCAGCAGGAGACGTGGCCGCCATTTTTCAAGATGGCCGCCGCGTGTGGCCGCGCGGCGGCAGCTGTGTCCGGCGGCTTGTCGCGTCTGGGCCGACCGACAGCGGCGATTCCTCACCGACTCGTCTGCCGCCGCCGGCCGACCCAAGGTCAGGTCAGCCGGCCTGTATATGGCGCACAGGGCAGCCAGCTGCCGGCAGCTGGTGCGATGATGGAGCGTAGCAGGCTCCGATGGCACGCCGTGCCGCCAGACGCGTCCCCTTCACCCTTGACCGTGATGGTGCGCCGTGGTGGGGATTCCGTTTCCGCAGCGGTGACACGAGGAGGAGGAGCGGAGGGAGCCATCCCCGGTCACGTACCAGCCCAGGAGGAGGAGTAGGGAGGGGAGAGAGGCCTCCTTCGGCCACCTACCGGCCTGCAGGAGGAGGACTAGGAAGGGCAGGGAGGCCTCCTCTGGTCACCTACCGCCCATGAGGAGGAGAGGGAGGGCAGGAAGGCCTCCTCCGGCCACCTACCGGCCTGCAGGAGGAGGAGAAGGAGGGAAGGGAGGCCCTCCTGCGGACACCTACCCGGCCTGCAGGAGAGGCAGAAGGAAGGGGAGGCCGGCTCCTCCGGACACGCTACGACGCAGGAGGAGAGCAGCGGAGGGCAGGGAGGCCTCCTCGGACACCTACCGGCCTGCAGGAGGAGGGAGAAAGAAGGGAGGGAGGCTCTCAACGGACACCTACCGGCCTGCAGGAGGAGGAGCAGGGGGCAGGGAGGCCCCTCCGGACACCTAACCGGCCTGCCAGGAGGAGGAGAAGAGAAGGGGAAGGGAAGGCCTCCTCCGGACACCTACCGTCCCTGCAGGAGGAGGAGCAGGAGGGAAAGGGAGGGCCTCCTCCGGACACCTACCGTCCTGCAGGAGGAGAGAAGGGAGGGGCCAGGGAGGCCTCCTTTCCGGTCCACGTACCCGGCCCCTGCAGGAGGAGGAGCAGGGAGGGAAGGGAGCCCTCCTCTGGGTCACCCTACGCACCCAAGGAGTGAGGAGGCAAGGGAGGGCAGGGAGCCTCTGGTCACCTACCGACCCAGGAGGAGGAGGAGCAGGGAGGAGAGTGAGACCTCCGGTCCAGTCACGTACCGGCCTGCAGGAGGAGGAGCAGGGAGGGAAGGGAGCCCTCCTCTGGTCACCTACCGACCCAGGAGGAGGAGGAGCAGGGAGGAGAGTGAGACCTCCGGTCCAGTCACGTAACCCGGCCCCAGGCGGAGGAGCAGGGAGGGAAAGGGGCCTCCTCTGGTCACCTACCGACCCAGGAGGAGGAGGAGCAGGAGGTAAGAGTGAGACTCCGGTCAGTCAACGTACCGGCCAGGAGGAGGAGCCGGGAGGGAAGGGAGCCCTCTCTGGGTCACCTACCTCGTCCTGCAGGAAGGAGGAAAGCAGGGAGGGGGAGGGGGCTCCTCCGGACACTACCGTCCTGCAGGCAGGAGGAGAAGGGAGGGCAGAGGCCTCCTCCGGACACCTACCTGGCCTGCAGGGAGGAAGGAGCAAGGGAGGGAAGGGAGGCCCTCCTCTGGGTTCACCTACCGACCCAGGAGGTAGGGCAGGGGAGGGCAGGGAGCCTCCTCTGGCTCTCTGTCACATCCGCCCTGTGACCAGGAGGAGGAGGAGCAGGGAGGAGAAGTGAGACCTCCGGTCCAGTCACGTACCGGCCCGAGGAGGGCAGGGAGGGAAGGACCTCCTCTCGTCACCTCTACCGACCCATGGGAGGAGGAGGGAGCAGGGAGGAGAAGTGAGCCTCGGTCCAGTCACGTACCGGCCCAGGAGGAGGGCAGGGAGGCCTCCTCCGGACACCTACCGGCCTGCAGGAGGAGGAGAAAGAAGGGAAGGGAGGCCTCCTCCGGACACCTACCGTCCTGCAGGAGGAGGAGCAGGGAGGGAAGGGAGGCCTCCTCCGGACACCTACCGTCCTGCAGGAGGAGGAGCCAGGTGGAGGAGAGTGGGACCTCTGCGTCCGTCAAACGTATATTCTTTATTTACCATCGGCCATGGAGGAGGATGCAGGGAAGGGAAGGGAGCCCTCCTCTGGTCAACTACCCCGACAGGAGGAGCAGGGAGGAGAGTGAGACCTCCGGTCCAGTCACGTACCGGCCAGCTAACGAGCCGTGACACCGACCCGCCTGCCGAGAAAACAGCAGCGCCGACCACCGCTGACAGGCCGTCTGCAATGACAAAGCTGGCTCCAATCGCGGCGTATTCAGCAGCAGGTGACCCGGGCATTCACAGCTGCGATCGGCCCGGCCATGGCGAGCCGTGACCGACAGAATGCCACAATCTCTGATCAGCTGCGGCGCCGCTCACTTCCTGCGTCAGCCTCCAGTCAGCTCTGCAGCAGCCATCATTGGCACGGCATGACGGACTCCCTACTCCCTTCACGGCTGCAGTACCCGACTTCCGTCCGGAAGCTGTACCGCTGACCGCAGTCAGCAGGCCGCTGAGAGCTCGAGAGGTTTGTCTGCGCGGCGCCGGTGTTGCGTAGATAGGGTTCAGGTCGACCCGCTTGGCAGACGACTGTGCCGTGATGGTGGCCGTGTTGTCAGTACCTTACGAGTATGACCTTACGAGGTCATAATGTATATATTTCAAAGCGTCTTGACGAGATAAACACGATAGTGTTAAATTAAATTCCCTGTCGTTTTTAGATAAAATGTTATTCAGGAAAACATATTTTACCCCAAACTTCATTTTTGACCTTTGATGAACTCTGGAGCCTAAACTATTAATCTGAGCTTAATTTCGAGGAACTGAATGCGATTTCAAATTTCAATAGCCATCTAATGCTCCTTGAATTGTTTGCTCCTAGCTATCATAGTTTCCGGGATAATTGGGGGTATCTGGAGCTATGTCCTAAATCTGGGAAATATGACCTTTGATGACCTCTGGTGACCCTAATATTGACCTGAAAAAATTGTTCACAGAAATAGTTTCCAATCCCTCTTCACGAGCTCTCGAACTGTATTTTTGGTTTATGTTTAGGTCCCATAGGAGCCGAGTTAGAAGTGGGGGGGGGGGGGTGTCGAAGCACCCCGGCCGAGGAAGAATGGCGCCGAGCACCGGCCGCGGGCGGGTTAAATCTCCTCACTGTGTCTTTCTTATATTATTCCTTCATAGGACTAGTGGAAAAGAACAGAAGACACGTCATCTCTCAACTCGCATGACAGAATCTGGTTTCATAGCATTCTAGTTATTTTAAACGGAAACATTACATAATTTAACTGATCATTTATACCCCATTCGAACGAACAAGAATACATGATATATCAACGAAGAAAAATAAATATTAATCTACACTTTTCTAACACCTTATAACTTTTATAATACATCACTATCATATCTGACTCTGTAGAAACACAGTATCACAGAACATTTACAGACCTATGAATGGTTATGCAAATTCCTTCTGAAATGTTAAATACTGCGGCTTGACCTAATTTTTTAGATGTAGTTTTTGTTGGCGACGACCCTGTAGCGGCCACTGTCTGCGGATCGATACGTGAACTGACATAAAAGCAAATGTATGTCAGACATGGAGCAGACTAATGTCGAGGATTAAGCTTTAGATTCGAGATATCAGGGCACCTACTCCGGCTCAGCAGCCGTATCTCTGAGACCGTCGTCCTGGAACATAGCTGGAGCTTCCTGTGAATGCCTCGGTCAGTGCACGCCAGGTGACGATTCGCAAGGTCTGGAGACTCGCCAGTCGACGGCTTGTAAGGCCTGGAGACGCGCCAGTCGACGGTTTGTAAGGTCCGGAGACGCGCCAGTCGACGGTTTGTAAGGTCTGGAGACACGCCAGTCGACGGCTTGTAAGGTCTGGAGACACGCCAGTCGACAGCTTGTAAGGTCCGGAGACGCGCCAGTCGACGGTTTGTAAGGTCTGGAGACACGCCAGTCAACGGTTTGTAAGGTCCGGAGACGCACCAGTCGACGGCTTGTAAGGTCTGGAGACACGCCAGTCGACGGTTTGTAAGGTCCGGAGACGCGCCAGGTGACGATTCGCAAGGTCTGGAGACGCGCCAGTCGACGGTTTGTAAGGTCTGGAGACGCGCCAGTCGACGGCTTGTAAGGTCTGGAAGACGCACCAGTAGAACGGCTTTTGTAAGTGTCGGAGACGCACCAGGTGACGATTCGCAAGGTCTGGAGAGGCCGCCAGTCGACGGCTTGTAAGGTCCGGAGACGCCCAGTCGACGGCTTGTAAGGTCCGGAGACCGCGCCAGTCGACGGCTTGTAAGGTCCCGGAGAAGCACAACAGTCACGGTTTGTAAAGGTCTGGAGACGCGCCAGTCACGACGGCCTTGTAAATAGGTCTGGAAGACGGCCAGTCGACGGTTTGTAAGGTCCGGAGAACGCGCCAGTCGACCGGCTTGTAAGGTCTGGAGACGCGCCAGTGGACGGTTGTAAGGAGTCTGGAAGAACGCGCCAGTCGACGGCTTGTAAAGAGTCTGAGACGCCACAGTCGACGGCAATTGTAAGGTCCGGAGACGCGCCAGATCGACGGCATTGTAAGGTCGAAGACGCGCCAGTCGACGTTTGTAAGGTCTGGAGACGCGCCAGTCGACGGTTTGTAAGGTCCGGAGACGCGCCAGTCGACGGCTTGTAAGGTCTGGAGACGCGCCAGTGGACGGTTTGTAAGGTCTGGAGACGCGCCGGTCGACGCTTTGTAAGGTCTGGAGACGCGCCAGTCGACGGCTTGTAAGGTCTGGAGATGGACAAACAAGACTCGGCCAACAAACACGACTAAGACGGGATTTCACTGGTTAATGTTCAGTCATTAATGATAATCTTATGTCATGCAATTGCTCCAATACGCTATTGTGTTGGCAAATCCAGATGTAAATATTTTAAATGATATTATTACAACTATCGTTACCAAAGCAACACGCGATTAAATTTGGTATAGTGCCAATAAATTTATAATATAATATATGATATAATATATATAATATATGTATATATATAATATATATATATATATATATATATATATAATATAAATCTTGAGTCATAGGCGAACGAGCTCCTAAGTGTGTTTGCAGGTGCGCTTGATACTTTAAGTGCTCGTGCGTGGCTCAGCGTTAGGCACGTTTGTGATAGAACCCTGATATCTTGATTAACTGACTCCCACAGAGCAGGAGGATAACTCAGTACGAATACATAGCGTACACTAAGCCTGTTACTGGTATAGATGATAATCCGGGAGGAAGGTCAGGTATGTAATCTGCGATTACAAGTCGGGATAAATTAGCAACACGTTATACATGTTAATGTTCAAAGGACTGCGGAAACGTCGCCTCTCAAGCCAAATAAACGCCGAGCTGGTACGCAGCTATGCAGTGCAGTATAGACGAATCTCCGAGCAGGAATCCGTCATCGGCGAAGCAAAGGACATGACACTTGGGATGAAGCCTGCAATCGAGATTGTTCTTAGAACACAAGTCCTAACACGACGACCTTGCGATAAAATGTTACCTATGACATAGATAGGACAACTCCATCATTGGTTGTTCTGTCGCCTGCTGGAGCTCGATGCAGCTCTCCGAAGCTGGCGGCGCGCCGTCCCTGCCTGCTGGAGCTCGGTGCAGCTCTCCGAAGCTGGCGGCGCGTCCGTCCCTGCCTGCTGGAGCTTCGAATGCAGCTTCTCCGAAGTTGGCGGCGCGCCGTTCCCTGCCTGCTGGAGCTCGGTGCAGCCTCGAAGCTGGCGGCGCGCCCGTCCCCCTGCCTGGGCTGGAGCTCGTGCAGCTCTCCGAAAGCTGGCGGCGCGCCGTCCCTGCCTGCTGGAGCTCGATGCAGCTCTCCGAAGCTGGCGGCGCGCCGTCCTTGCCTTCCGGGTATCATCTTCTGCCATGCGCGCCTGTTCCGGCGCCACCTCTGCAGCCTTGAGACGTGGTGCCCCTCTGCATAGTCCCTGCATGTTTATTGAAGAGCCGGCGACAGCAGATTAGGGGAGTCTGCAGATTAGAGCAGCGGTATCGAGATGAGGGTGGATATCTCGCAGACCTCGCCACGCCAGGGCAAAACAAACGTCTGGTTAATCGGGACCTTTCAGAGTCCAGCGACAGGCCTATACTGCCATATCTTTGCTTATTTTTTTTATATTTGTTAATGTACACCAGTTACATTTGAAGTATACTTGCATAAATGTAATGCTGCAACGATAAACTTATTCATTGATGCATAGACAAAAAGTAAGTGTAAAGCAAATGCTGAAATGCATCTGACTTTTCAAAACTTTATTGGTTGAACATCCTCACGAATCCCTTTTACATTAGTCTATTCTTGGTATTGCACGATATGGATCTCAATCACAATTCACACAACAATTTATGACCGCATACGATCGCAAATTATTGTGTAATTGAGATCCATATCCGTTTTGTCCAAATAGTCTATCGACCATCCATATAGTCTTTATCCATATAGTCTTATAGCAATCTGATGAAGCAAACCCAAAATGAATGACGAAAACACTTGATGAGAGTGGAAAGTAATACAATGCCTACACTAAGTGAGTCAGTAAGTACCAACTAGTACTAGTAGATGAGCTGTCAAGTTTGTTACGCTGCTTGATCGGTGACCTGCGCTCTGACCTGCAGCAGCTCTGCCTAGCCTGGCACAACGCACCACGGGCACGGCCTCCTCTAACATGTATCTGGGGGAGGCGCAGCCCCCCCAGTACAGCGACCGTCCCCCAGTCGTGCTGAAATCGGGTCAATGCAGGGGGTACAGGTACATGTTACCTATTGTCATCGTGTCTAGTCACTGTCTATATAAAAAAGCATACTCGAATCGGCGAAAGAAAACCTTCAATTGACGCAGATATAAAGGAGAATAAGTGAGTATTAGGCCCACTGGTGTCGATCCTATGGAGACACGTGCTGTCCCGTACTGGCGAGTCTGAGGCCTAGCCAAGGTGCCGGGAGGATGCAGTATTAGGCCCACTGGTGTCGATCCTATGGAGACGCGTTGCGTCCCGTCTGACGAGTCTTGAGGCCTAGCCAAGGCCGGAGGAGCAGTTTTAGGCCCACTGGTCTGTCGATCCTATGGAGACGAGTGCTGGTCCCGTCTACGACGAGGTCTGAGGACCCAGCCAAGGTGCCGGGAGGGGATGCAGTATTACGCGCCACTTGGTGTCGAATCCTTGGAGACGGGGCTGTCCCGTAACTGGCGGGAGTCTTGAGGTAGCCAAGGTGCCGGAGGATGCAGCTATAGGCCCATGGTGTCGAATCCTATCGGAGACGTGTTGCTGTCCCGCTACTGACGAGTTCTGAAGGCCTAGCCAAGGTGCCGGGAGAGCAGTTATTAGCCCCACTGGTGTCGATCCCTATGGAGACGCGTGCTGGTCCCGTACTGCGCGAGTCCTGAGGGGGCCTTAAGCCCCAAGGGAGTGCGGGAGGATGCAGTATTAGGCCCACTGGTGTACGATTCCTATGGAGAACGGGTGCTTGTCCCGTAACTGGCGAGTTGAGCCTAGCCAAGGTGCCGGATGGATGCAGTATATAGGCCCACTGGTGTCGACCTATGGAGACGGTCTGTCCCTACTGGCGAGATCTTGAGGCCTAAAGCCAAGGTGCCGGGAGGATGCGGATTAGCCCACTGGTGTCGATCCTTATGGAGGCGCGTGCTGTCCCGTATTGACGAGTCTGAGGCCTAGCCAAGGTGCTGGGAGGATGCAGTTTTAGGCCCACTTGGTGTCGATCCTATGGAGACGCGTGCTGTCCCGTTCTGGCGAAGGTCTGAGGCCTAGGCCAGGGTGCCGGCGAGGATGCGTATTAGGCCCACTGGTTGTCGATCCTATGCCGAAGACGCGTGCTGTCCCGTACTGACGAGTCTGAGGCCTAGCCAAGGGCCGGGAGGATGCAGTATTAGGCCGCACTAGTGTCGATCCTAATGGAGACGTGTGCTGTCCCGTACTGACGAGTCTGAGGCCTAGCCAAGGTGCCCCGGGAGGATGCAGTATTAGGCCCTGGTGTCGATCCTATGGAGGAAAAAAAAAACCCGCGCGGTGCTGTCCCGTTACGACGAGTCCTGAAGGCCTAGCCAAGGTGGCTGGGAAGGATGCAGTATTAGGACCACTGGTGTCGATCTATGGAGACGCGTGCTGTTCCGTACTGGCGAAGTCTGAGGCCTAGCCAAGGTGCGGGAGATGCAGTATTAGTGCCCACTGGTGGTCCGGATCCTATGGAGACGCGTGCTGTCCCGTACTGACGAGTCCTGAGGCCTAGCCCAAGGTGCCGGGAGGATGCAGTATATTAGGCCACTGGTGTCGGATCACTATGGAGACGGGGTGCTGTCCCGTACTGACGAGTCTGAGACCTATCCAAGGTGCCGGAGGATGCCAGTATTAGGCCCACTGGTTCGATCTAATGGAGACGCGTGCTGTCCGTACTGAACGAAGTCTGAGGCCTAGCCAAGGTGCTGGGAGGAGCAGTATTAGGCCCACTGGGTGTCGAATCCTATGGAGACGCGTGCCTGTCCCGTACTGGACGGAGTCTAAGGCCTAGCCGAGGTGGCCGTAGATGCAGTATTAGGCCCACTGGTGTGATCCTATGGAGACGCGTGCTGTCCCGCTACTGACGAGTCTGAGACCTAGCCAAGGTGCCGGGAAGGATTGCAGTATTAGGCCCACCTGGTGTCGATCCTGATGGAGAACGCCTGCTGTCCTGTACTGACGAGTCTGAGGCCTAAGCCAAGGTGCCGGGAGGATGCAGTATTAGAGCCCACTGTGGTCGAGTTCTATGGAGACGCCTGCTGTCCCGTACTGACGAGTCTGAGGCCTAGCCAAGGTGCCGGGAGGATGCAGCAGGGCGTTGGACACTCACAACTCACAAGTCACAACACGCAAAATGTTCTGTGGTGTCAGTATTGCTCTCTCAACAGCAACATTTCTCTTCCGCACTCAGCACAATAGCTTAACTGATTGCCAACTTGTGTGCTGGTTAGCCTTCATTTCAGAATATTTTCCGTGCGACGTTTTGCCCCGGGACCTTGGGGTTGGTTATGAGGATATTTGACTGCAGCGTCGTGACGCGGCTGTTCGTCTCTCGGCGTCATGTGACGGAACTGTTTATTTCTCAGTGCCATGTGACGGAACTGTACGTCTCTCGGTGCCTGATCAGTGGTGTTGGCCCGGTAAGGAGCGGGACGGGTGTCACGTGCCATGAGAGCGTCGCTGATTGGTGGTGTACCGGGCCGCTGCTGGCGACTGATTGGTATTCAGCGCCGGCCGCCAGCCGCTGGTCCAGTGAGACAGACCCGTGACAGTGCGGAGCTGCCGACACGCAGCCGGACCCCGCATACCTCCCTCAGAGGGCGGGAAGAGGTCACGTAGCCGGCGGTCTGCTGCACTCGGCACAGACGGAAGTCTGAGGAGGAGGTGTCGAGGTCACGTGACATGATCCTCGACTTCCCCGTCCGGCCCGACTCCCGAGAGGAGTGCTGTCACAGCCCGGCCCGGGCCCCCTCATAGAACGCCTGTCACAGCCCGGCCCGGGCCTCTCATAGAACGCTGTCACAGCCGGCCCGGGCCCCCTTATGGAACGCTGTCACAGCCGGCCCGGGCCCCTCATGGAACGCTGTCACAGCCGGCCCGGGCCCCTCATAGAACCCTGTCACAGCCGGCCCGGGCCTCTCATAGAACGCTGTCACAGCCGCCCGGGCCCCTCATGGGAAACCACTATTTACAGCCCGCCCCCCCCCCCCGCCCGGGCCCCCTTACATAGAAACCTGTCACAGCGGCCCGGGCCCCCTTCATGGAACACTGTCACAGCGCCCGGCCCTCATGGGAAACGCTGTCACAGCCGGCCGAGGCCCCTCATAGAACCCTGTCACAGCCGGCCCGGCCCCTCATGGACACTATTACAGCCCGGCCCGGGCCCCCTCATGGAACGCTGTTACAGCCCGGCCCGGGCCCCTCATTAGAAACTCTGTCACAGCGGCCCAGGGCCTCTCATGGGATACCGCTGTCAACAGCCGGGCTCCTCGGGGGCCCCTCATGAACCCTGTCACAGCCCGGCCCGGGCCCCTCATAGAACCCTGTCACAGCCGGCCCGGGCCCCTCATGCGAACACTAGTTACAGCCCGGCCCGGGCCCCCTCATTAGAACCCTGTCACAGCCCCCGGCCCGGCCCTCATGAACACTGTCACAGCCGGCCCGGGCCCACTCATGGAACGCTTGTCACAAGCCGGCCCGGGCCCCTCATAGACCCTGTCACAAGCGGCCGGGCCTATGGAACACTATTAGAGCCCCCCGGGGAGCCCCCTCATGGAAACGCTGTTACAGCCCGGCCCGGGCCCCTCATGACGCTGTCACAGCCGGCCCGGCCTCTCATGAACGCTAGTCACAGCGGCCCGGCCCCTCATAGACCCTGTCACAGCCGGGCCCGGGCCCTCATGGAACGCTGTCACTGCCGGCCCGGCCCCTTATGGAACCTATTTACAGCCGTCCCGGCCCCTCTGAACGCTGTCACAGCCGGCCCGGGCCCTCCTCATGGAACGCTGTCACAGCGGCCCCACGGCCCCTTTATGAAACACTATTACAGCCCCGGCCCGGGGCCCCCTCATGGAACGCTGTCACAGCCGGCCCGGGCCCCTCATAGAACGCTGTTCACTGCGGCCGGGCCCCCTTATGGAAACCACTATTACAGCCCGGCCCCGGGCCCCCTCATGGAACGCTGTTACAGCCCGGCCGGGCCCCCATAGAACGCTGTCACAGCCGGCCCGGCATCCTCTCATGGAAACGCTGTCCAGCGGCCCGGGCCCCTCATTAGAACCCTGTCACAGCCCGGCCCAGGCCCTCATGGACGCTGTCACTGGCCGGCCCGGGCCCCCTTATGAACCACTTATTACAGCCGGCCCGGGCCCCCTCATGAACGCTGTCACAGCCCGAGCCCGGCCCCTCATGGAACCTGTCACAGTCGGCCCGGCCCCCTCATAGAACGCTGTCACAGCCGGCCCGGGCCCTCATGGAACGCTGTCACAGCTCGGGCCCGGGCCCTCATGGAACCTGTTAGCAAGCCCGGCCGGGCCCCTCATAGAACGCGGTCACAGCCGGCCCGGGCCCCTCATGGAACACTGTTACAGCCCGGGCCGCGGCCCCGCGTCATGAACGCTGTCAAGCCGGCCCGGGCCCCCTCATGGAACCGCTGTCACTGGCCGGCCCGTGGCCCCCTCATGGGAACGCTTAGTCACAGCCGGCCGGGCCCTCATAGAACGCTGTAATAACACAGCGGCCAAAAATGTCACAGCGGCCCGGGCCTCTCATGGAACGCTGTACATGCCCGGTCCCGGACCCACACATGGAACGCTGTCGACAGCCGGCCCGGGCCCCCTCATGGAACACTATACAGCCCGGCCCGGGCCCCCTCATTAGAACGCTGTCACAGCGGCCCGGGCCCTCATGGAAACGCTGTCGCAGCCCGGCCGGCCCCTATTGGAACACTATTACAGCCCGGCCCGGGCCCCTCATGGAACGCTGTCAAGCCCCGGCCCGGGCCCCCTTATGGAACACTATTACAGCCGGGCCCGGGCCCCTCATAGAACGCTGTCACAGCCGGCCCGGGCCCCCTCATGGAACGCTGTCACAGCCGGCCCGGGCCCTCATGAAACGCTGTCCGCCGGCCCGGGCCTCATGAACGCATGTCACAGCCGGCCGGGCCCCTCATGGAACACTATTACAGCCCGGCCGGGCCCCCTCATGGACGCTGTCACAGCCGGCCCGGGCCCCTCATAGAACGCTTCACAAGCCGGCCGGGCCTCCTCATAGAACGCTGTCACAGCGGCCCGGGCCCTCATGGAACGGCTTGTCGCAGCCCGGGCCGGCCCCTCAGGAACACTATACACCCGGCCGCCCCTCATTGAACCGCTGTCACAGGCCGGCCCGGGCCCCTCTATAGAACGCTGTTCACAGCCGCCCGGGCCCCCTATAGAAACGCGTCACAGCCGGCCGGGCCCTCATGGAACGCTGTCGCAGCCCGGCCCGGCCCCTCATGGAACACTATTTAAGCCCGGCCCGGCCCGCCTCATTGGAACCGCTGTTACAGCCGGCGGGGCACCTCATGGAACGCTGTCACAGCCGGCCCGGGCCCCTCATAGAACGCTGTCACAGTCCGGCCCGGGCCCCTCATGGAACACTGTTACAGCCCGGCCCGGGCCCCTTATGAACACTATATACTTAAACAGCCGGCCCGGGGCCCGCTCATGGAACGCTGTCACAGCCCGGCCCGGGCCCCTCAGGAAACGCTGTCAAGCCGCCCCCAGGCCCCTCGATAGACGCTGTCACAGCGGCCCGGGCCCCCTCATGGAACGGCTGTCACAGCCGGCCCGGGCCCCTTCATGGAAACCCTGTCTCACAGCCGACCCGTGCCCCCTTCATAGAACGCTGTCACAGCCGGCCCGGGCCCCTCATGCGGAACGCTGTCAAGCCGGCCGGGCCCCCTCATGGAACGGCTGTTTACAGCCCGGCCCGGGGCCCTCATGGAACGCTGTCACAGCCGGCCCGGGCTCTTCATAGAACGCTGTCAACAGCCGGCCCGGGCCTCTCATGAAACCGCTTTACAGGCCGGCCGGGCCCCTCATAGAACGCTGGTCAACAGGCCGGCCCGGGCCCCTCATGGAACGCTGGTCACAGTCCGGCCCGGGCCCCTCATGGGAACGCTGCTTACAGCCCGGCCCGGGGCCCTTCATGGAACGCTGTCCACAGCCGGCCGGGTCTCTCAATTAGAACGCTGTTTCACAGGGACCGGCCCGGCCTGGTCATGGGAACGCTGTTGTCAGGCCGGCCCGGCCCCTCCATAGAACGCTGTCACAGGCCGTGCCCGGGCCTCTCATGGAACGGCTGTTACAGCGGCCCGGGCCCCCTCACATAGAACGCTGCTCAACAGCCGGCCGGGCCTCTCATAGCAACGCATGTCACAGCCCGGCCCGGCCCCTCATGGAACGCTGTCGCAGCCCGGCCGGGCCCCTCTGTATGAAACTTGTCGCCAGCGGTCCGCTGTCACTCGCTGCTGTTCCCGAGAATACCATGAAAACCACAGGCGTCTGACACCCTGCCGCCGTGTGTTGTGTGTTGTGTTGTGACACCCTGCCGCCGTGTGTTGTGTGTTGTGTTGTACACCTGCCGCCGTGTTGTGTGTTGTGTTGTGACACCCTGCCCACCGTGTGGTTGTGTTGTGACACCCTGCCACCGTGTGTTGTGTGTTGTGTTGTGACACCTGCCGACGTGTGTTGTGTTGTGACACCTGCCGCCGTGTGTGTGATGTTGTGTTGCTGACACCCTGGCCGCCGTGTGTTGTGTGGGTTGATGTTGTGACACCCTGCCCACCGTGTGTTGTGTTGCTGACACCTTGCCGCCGTGTGTTGTGTTTGTGTTGTGACACCCTGCCGCCGTGTCGTCGTGTGTTGTCGTTGTGACACCCCCCCCCATGCCACCGTGTGTTTGTGTTGTTTGTTGACACCCTGCCGCCGTGTGTTGTGTTGTGACCCTCTGCCGCCGTGTGTTGTGTGTTGTGTTGTGACACCCTGCCGCCGTGTGTTGTGTGTTGTGTTGTGACACCCTGCCACCGTGTGTGTGTGTTGTGTTGTGACACCCTGCCACCGTGTGTTGTGTGTTTGTGTTGTGACTACCTGGCACCGTGTTGTGTGTTTGTGTTGTGAACCTGGCACCGGTGTGTTGTGTGTTGTGTTGTGACACCCTGCCACCGTGTGTTGTGTGTGTGTTGTGACACCCTGGCACCGATGTGTTGGTGTTGTGTTTGACACCCTGACACGTGTGTTGTGTAACACCGGCGTCGATGACCTGCAGCTGCAGTGGCCGTGTGTGAATTGTAGATCCCCTGCAGCCGCAGTGCAGTGGCCGTGTGTGAATCTGTGGCTCCTCATACTGCGGTCTAACCAGTGGAGCCGGCCTTCACCTGTTGAACGACTCGTCGGACTACCTCCGCGCTAACCGCTGTCCGCAGTGTTCAGCAGGCGATCAGTTACTGCCGACACGCTGCACGAGGACACTATCAGAGGCCCCTGATCTGGTGCACACGGACGCGATCAGAGGCCCCTGATCTGATGCACGGGAACACGATCAGAGGCCCCTGATCTGGTGCACACGGACACGATCAGAGGCCCCTGATCTGGTGCACACGGACACGATTCAGGAGGCCCTGATCTGGTGCACGGGAACCACGTCAGAGGCCCCTGATCGGTGCACGGGAACACGATCAGAGGCCCTTGTTGGATCTGGTGCACACGGACACGTTCAGCGGCCCCTGATCTGGTGCACACGGGCACGATCAGAGCCCCTGATCTGGTGCACACGGACACGTCATGAGGCCCTGATGGTGCACACGGACACGATCAAGAGGCCCCTGATCTGGATGCACGGGGACCAATCATAAGGCCCCTGATCTGGTGCAACACGGACGCGATCAGAGGCCCTGATCTGGTGCACACGGACACGATCAGAGGGCCCCTGATCTTGGTGCACCGGACACCGATCAGAGCGGCCCCTGATCTGGTGCCACACGACACGATCAGAGGCCCCTGATCTGGTGCACACGGACACGATCAGAGGCCCCTGATCTGGTGCACACGGACACGATCAGAGGCCCCTGATCTGGTGCAGTGGGGCTTGATCTGGTGTAGTGGCAGGGGCGGATCCAGAACGGTGGTTTGGGAGGGGCCACCGGTGGTTTCGGGGTGGCAAAGTCCAAAAAGTGTCACATAATAATATAATTCTGAGAACTCATCGGATTCCGCTTACTTATGGATTGATAGCTAATTTAAAACAAACTTTCTCTAATGAAAGTTGTGTATATTTCATTTTATGTATATCAGTAAATGTGTCAATTTTGCTCCGATTTCAAGCCATTTTGGGGGGCTATGACCGAATTGCCCCCACCCCCTGGATTCGCCCCTGTGTAGTGGTGACCGTGGGCCCTGATCTGGCATAGTAGGGCCTGATCTGGTGCATGTGGGGCCTTTATCTGACCCCGCGACCTGAACTCACGGCCAACTATCACCACTACTCCAGTGTAGTGGTGATAGTTGGCCGTGAACCCAGGTCCGGTAACAGTGCAGGGCACCAGTCCACATAGCTAAATTGGAGATAGCCGGCTGGGCGGCAGAAAAGGCTCTGAAATCAGGCGCCGAGACTGTATAAAAATCCAGCACTGACGTGGTTAGCCGCACAGAGGGGCAGGGTCCACGTCATTCGGCTGGGAAAGGGCTGGCGGGACACGCCACTGGCGCTCTCGTCTGTAATCGAGCCATGTCGGGAGCGGTGGAGGCGGCCCTACACGCTACAAAGCTCCCTAATGATCTTCCGCGGCTGAACAGCTGCGCGGGTGTCTTATTCGGAGAAACTCGGCTGAGGCTGCGGGAACAGATCTGCCATGCGGCATGTTCGGCCCCCACGCGTCCTAGTCCTGACAGTCACAGTCACAACTGACATCCGCGTACGTCGCCGTGTTTGGACGGCGAACAGCGGGGCTCTGACGCACGAAGATCGTAACTCCTGAAGGAGGCTACCGTTACCGAGGTAACTGTGGTATGAATGCACAGCCGGTATAGTACCTATGTATCTTCCCTTTCTTTAGTTTCTAGAACTCATATAATTTCACATTTGTGTACATGAAGAACTGATTTAAGGGAACATGCCTGGGAAGTATGCACTACCTATAGTACCTACCTACCTAGAAAGGTACCACAAGTTTCCTTAAACCAGTCTCTCATGTTCACAGAAGTGGAATATGATGAGTTTTAGAAATTAACAAATTGAACATACATATTAGACGGATGTATGTACGACCAACGTGTGGTCTACGGCGCCCACCAATGACTCGGTAAGTGAAATGTGGGTCAAAATTAAACGTTAGTGACCTCACGAGTTATTTAAAACATACTATCTCCGATCATCATAATAATTTGAGTTGCCAGGAAATTGCTGTAGGTATTTATATGTTACGTCGCTCATTTTAATAGTGCGCATATCTGGGTTACCACTATGCAAATGTATTTCCTATTAATGAAGATGGAATGATCGCTAAAATGACAATATTTTGTATATTAACAATGATCTAAATTAAAGACTCAAGCTTTCGTTGATACAACATTTTTAAGATTACACATTTTCATTTGTAAGATTGGTGTAATCTTGAAAATGTTGTAAAACGAAAGCTTGATTCTTTAATTTACGTCATTGTTGATATGAACAAATAAACAGTGCCATGCTAGTGATCATTTTCAGCTTCATTAATTTCGTCATTGTGGCAAATAGCACCATCTCGTATGTACAATGATTTGCTATATTGGACAGAACTGAGAGAATGACTGGATTTGAACTTCATGACTGTTTTGGATGTTTTCTGTTTAGAAAGGTTACTACCCTACCTCCCTGGTCGGATCTCCGCTGCCGAGCGACTGAGCGACTACACAACATTTCGCTTCGTCGGAGGGGGAGCCAAGCTGACTTATGATAGTTAATGTCAACGAAGCAGCTTCGAAGAAGGCCACTAGAGACATGAGGTCATCGCAGGTTGAGCACCAGGCTCTGTGCCCTCCTCACGTGGGGCGAGAAAGAAAGCAAATATAACGGCCTGCAGCTCTTGGTCCATAATCATTGCAAACCGGCTCAGGATCATCACTCATTCGAGCACTTTTGACGGTAAGCCCGGCTGGATGGTCCCTTTAGTAGTCGACAAACTGATGTCATACTTATAATTACAGTCGGTTAGGTTTGAACATTTTCCTGGTTCTGCTCGATTATGATAGCGAGCCGTAAAGTGTGAATAATCCTGATATTTGGCTGGCTAGTGTCTACATCGGTTATAAACGTAATTCATTGTTGACGATACTTTTCTACTCATAGAACAACTTATAATTTAAATTCTGCAATATATTTTTAGGTGACTAGCATAGAAGAATAGAATGTAGAAACTTGGATTATATTACATCACTATATTTACATATTAAATACAATACTATCTGGC
>VOPJ01003714.1:0-37552 GCA_014673585.1 Semibalanus balanoides
AAGGTCACAAAAGCAATATTTTTGCAAAACAATGTTTTGCAAATAACGTTTCAACTGATTGAGATAAAGCCGTAAGTTTGACATCATCATGATTGTCTCGTCTAGACGCTTCGAAGAATATTCATTTTCACAGGTGAGGTCAAATGGGGAAATTTGACTTCAGGTCAAGGTCAAGTGGTGACCCAAGTAGGTGATGTTGCATATTGTGAGACGTGTCTCAAGACACACACACACATTGGTATCGTCTGCATGTCTCTATCTTCATTCTGTCGAGAGTTATTTATAAACAAGTGTTGATGGTCACAAAATTGACCCTGACCTTAGGCGACTGATATACAAAATCCGAGATTGAAATTGCTGGTATCTTTGAACTTCGGTATTCTGCAGGTTTGAAACCGATCACTCTATAACTGTGTCTGCATACCACCAAACACCTTTTGAATGTGAGGTCATCACGTGACCTGGTCTGGTGACCTGATCTGAGATGACCCGAGGCAAATAATTTTATATAATGTGATTAGTTCATTTTTTGACAGGTATGCAAAAAACAGCGGCGCTGCGCGCCGCCGTTTTTTGCTATCGTCGAAAAACCGGACCGGACGAATGGGTGGATTTCGTCCCCCAGGACGCTTGTTAACCTGGAGTTTTGAACTGAGATAGCAGAATTGTAGCTTAGATATATAAGCATTTATGGTCAACTTTCGTTACTCCGTTACCAACGGACCTACTTTTTTCAGTAACGGAGTAACTATCTCGGTACTTTTCTAAGCAGGTAACGAGCCAAGTAACTTCTGGTACTTTATAATCAAGTCCGTTACTCCGTTACTCACATAATTTTGTGTTCAAGATAATTGGCTGGTGTAAAAAGGACAGGCAGCAATAGCAGAGACAAATAAAGGTAGAATATAAAACCTATCACCGGACGAATGTCGTCAGTTAGGCCATCTGAGGTCCACCAGGGGGCGTACCCCTTCCCCCTGCACGGTCCTGTAGGTATCGGAAGCTGCACGAGGGAGGGTTAAATGGCTACTATAATGGATGCTGCCAGTTCAGAAAGGTATTTTACACCTATTGGCTATCACTAAGCAAGGTTGGATGGGTTTGCAATCATTACCTAAACAAAACTGATGTCCGTGCCCCCTTGATCAGAGTCCAGGACTGGCAAGCTTTGACGACTTCCAATTCGAATTGTAGTTATATTATATGACCGTGTGTACCTACTGTATAGTTACACCACAAACGTAGTGAATAGTGCCTTACATATGTCGCAGTTTAGTGCTACGGGTATACACCATGTTATGGATGAAATTGCCTTTATTTTCCTTTTAGTGAAGCAGTGTGTCGAAGGAAAAACGAAAAAGTTTCGTCCGTAACTGACTGAGCCCATTTCCACGTCGCATTTGTCATATTTCAATTTTGGTTTTAATAGGCATCACCTACATCATGATAACTGGAATCAGCTTCCGCCATAAATATTGTGGGGGATCGAACGCATTACAAAATGGGGGTCAGCCCCCAGTTTTCAAAAATGGAGGGTCGCGACCCCCCCCCCCGACCTCCCCCGTCAACGACGCCCATTACTTTGTTGTTCATGATGACTCGATAGCCTCTTCGTTATTTGTTAACCAAGTATAAACAAGTAACAACAGTTCCATATTTGTTCAGAAAACCATCACGATCGTATCATCAACGCATTGTTTTCCTGGAGACGAGCTAAGAAAAAGCTTTTAGCTGTCTTTGACGACATTGCTCTGTCATGGCAAGCCGCGTAGTCTGAAACACATACCGTTACAATAGCAACAGCAACTAGGATCGGCCCAAATTGAGTAAAAACACTCTGTAAGCGCAGGCCGCAGTCTTCCACAGCACTCCGGTCCAGCACTACGATTGGGATTTGGAATTACAATTACAAGTTTAATTATTACTATGAGTATAATTATTAAAGTTGCATAATTACATCATTATTATGATGTAATTATGCGTTTACATGATGCAGTTTCACCTGATGTCATAACATGGATGATGCTGTAAAATACTTTCCCGACATTTAATCGTGATGCATATAAATATTGCAGAACCGCTCCCGGCTGCTTTTGCTATTCCCATATCAATATCGCAAACAGTTTCGTGCGACTTTCTCGGGCAAGATTTCAAAATGGTCGACTCGCTCATTTACGTCAGGGCAATAAACCTACGCCAGTTTTCACTTAACGCTGCACGTGATGTTATACCACTGGCTTTGATGTGAGGTCAACACTTATTTTCGTAAAGGGAATTCCAAATTGGTTTGAGTGTGTGCAATCTCAAAAGGTCAGATGAGGTTATTCGCTCGCTGGTCACGATGCCGAGTCCGTCCACATACTGCGAGCGAAGTGCGTTGTATACTCAGAGCAAATTTCAACAATGGAGCTGAACGAATACGGAATTCTGAATGAATATCTGAAGCTCAGGTCACACTTCGTGTTTTCATGTGTCGAAACATACCGAATTGTTATATTGGTAACAGTCGTACTCGTAACCCGTTGTAACATGACTGAAATATTCGCTGTGGTGTGTGCAAACTGCAAAGGACAAGGTCGTCAAATAAATTACCTACTACACAATATTATACAGAATGACGTCCTTTCAAATGTTACCGCACTTTCAAATGGTTATGTGTCATATAGCGCACGACTGTCTCACTTGTTAGCGACCTTCCTGATTTTCTTACAGCGTTATGCGGATTTGAAAATCCCAATCCTAGGCACATAACGCCAAAATTATTTGCGTTCTCTGCATTATTTTCACTATGTTTGGTGTTTCGGTCACTGGGTGTTCTGGTCACGTTTAGATGCAGCGACAGCGCGTCAGGTCATCACTGGCGGATCCAGCCTCTCAATATGGGGGGGGGGGCTCATTTTGTTGGGGATTTTTTTTTTTTTTTTTTTTATTTTTTTTTTTTTCTCGGGTCATTGACCGGGGGGAGGGTTTGGGTCGGGTCTTAAACAAATTACATTTTATCTAGTGTAAATTTGTAAATTGTTAACTAACCTATATCCTAAATACGATTTCTCGCCATGTTTAGTTCACTCAAAAAACAGATGAACACCGGTACGTTATCGTCACAAATACTTACGGCAAAGGCGGCTTCTTCGCGCTATTTCCTCTAAATGGTCCGTAATTTGTGTACCATCAATGCAAAAACTTGCTTTATCTTAGATCGCTACAATGCAGAGGTATTTTTACTCGGTATGATCAATATGTTATCAAATGAATCATCAGTATTCTGTGTAATGTCAGCAATTCACTATATTTAGTAAAACATTATATAATTCATAAACTAACTTTCCCTGCAAAAGAAATACTTTAATGGTAGTTGAAAATATAACAGCAAATAAAAATGCCTACACCTATGCAATTTCGGACCAAAAATTTCCAAAGCTGCCCGAAATAGTTGAAAGCTGACCCTTGTTTCGGTGTCAACCCTGCCCCGAGTCCCCGACGAGATCACGTCAAAAACTGTCACGTTTTGCAGACTGGCACTTCGTATAAACCTCATTGGTTATTACTTACTGTATCACCCCCATGCAAAAGCTACGATGGTTGCGAACCGCTCCAGATCAAAAGAGCGTCACACGCGCCACTTTCCCTTCTTCCTTCTGCAGGGACGTAGCCAGGGGGCACGGGGGTCATCCAAACGATCAAATAAATGTCCACTAGATTGAATTAGATTCTCTGACAACCCGATCGTAACCCCCTCCGGTCAACAACATATGGCTGAGGAACAAAATTTGATTCTTCCACCGACGTGCCTCCCCCTGATATAAATCCTAGCTACGTGCCTGCCTTACTGCTACCAAATTGCTACCAAATTGCTACCAAATTGCTACCAAATTGCTACCAAATTGCTACCAAATTGCTACCAAATACAGGAAACATGAACGAGGCAAAAATAACGAATATTTTTTTTCGCAATAAATTATTATTCGCAGTCAGTACCATTTTTCATCACCAGTTTCAGCAGATTCGGGGTGGACTAATTTTAATTGCCGGCCCTGTCGAGCGTAGAATGGGGAGCTTTTACCCTGCCGCCTCTCCTTTTGATACATTTAGTCTGAATGTTTTGTATTGAAGGCTTTCCGAGGTCAGGACCCACGCTAAGCAGTGCTTGTTGCGCAGGTCCTGACTTCACCACCCAATCCCGCAATTCCTGTTGGCCAGAAGAATGTATGGCGTGAAGCATGATTTTAACATAAGTATTATGGGAGTGGGGGGACAAACACCTTGCTTGCCCCATACCTGGCGCCCCTCAGTGTAGGGCATGTAAGATTTTTACTGAATTCATTTTTGAGATCGGTGGGTTCATGTTTTTGTGCATTATGGTTGCGGAAACAAGAATTCAGGAGATAACCATTCAAGAATTTATGTTTTAAAAGTGTATACAAATCGTTTTGGAAAAAAAGTCAAAAATCAAAAAAAACCTTTTATTTTTTTTTTTTTTTTCAAGGCTTAGCATGGGCATTCGAAGCTTCATAGCTCCCGTTTTAGTACAGCTAGAGCCTTAAAACAAAAATGAGCGTGTCAAGCAGGCCTCATCAGTGTAAGCGGTGGATGCTATTGCTACGGTGTCCGGACACAATGGCAAATGTCATTTTGGCGAATGCATATTGCATATTGCCATTTCTGAAAACTCATCGGATTTCGCTTGCTTATGTATCAGTAACTGATTTAAAATAAACTTGCCTTTGTAAAAGTTGCTTAGTTTTATCTTAGGAAATGTGTCAAATTTGCGCCGAATTTGGGTGGTTTGGGGGGTCATGGCCCTGTGCCCCCCTTTTGGATCCGCCAATGATTGCAGCAGCGTCAGTTCGGATCATTGCAGCAGCGTCAAAACTCAAAGGATTCAAATATCGTCCCGGATGCCCATTTCGCGGATAAAGGCCAGTGGGAGGTAATCTTACCCTTCTGTCAGTCGCTGTGACGCACAGCCGTTTTCACAGTATGACCGACTCTGTTCATCCCTGTGACGCACAGCCTTTTTAACATTGTAACTGACTCGAATGCCATTAATGTGTCAATATACCTGTCACCAGTCCAGACCATGGTCTGGACTGGTGACGGGTCTGGACTGGTCTGAACTGGTCGGGTCTGGACTGGATCAGCGTACAGCTCTGCTGCAGCGGAGCAGTACGCTGATCTGCAACCCAGTATAGTATTTTGTTCACAAAGAGCGCTGGTAAGAGTGACGCATTAATATTTAAACAAGTGCATTACATTATATTAATTTAATCCACTCAAGTCCAGCACATAAGAAAGAACATCCACGCCCGAGCCTTTGACCCACTCGGCTTGTGGTTAGTCACGTATTGCATGTGCCTGAAGATGGGAGCGACATCCAGCCTGCGAGCACTGGAAATTGAAACTCTGTGAGTGACATACTACAAATTGCGAATCTGATTATGTGTGAAGACGAATAATAAATTAGCAATGTTGGATCGATGATCCCACTGGATCCCACCACACAACACAACAGTAATTGATCTTGGACCCCTCGATTTAATTTGGCAACGGATATTGGATCCCACAGGATCCCATGATACACAATAACAATTGGTCTCTGATCATAACGGATCTCGGATCCGACAGGATCGCACTGATACATTATGTTATAATAACATTTATTGACAGAATATAATTAAGGGCATGCGCTCATGCTAGTTTCACTTACAAAAGGTACTGACAATTACTTACAATATTGGTTTAAAAAATACATGACTGTATGATGGTGGGTCTGGAATCCCAGTAGATCCCAGTGCAAAATAGTGCTTGCGATCTCGGCTCCCGGCGGATCCGTCGACCAATGTTGAAGACGGATTTATGATCGCAGTGGATCCATCGACAAATTGTGATGGTGGATCTATTATTCCAGTGGATCCAAGATCCATATCCAAGATACAGATTCAGATACAATATACCCTATATACAGATCCAAGATCCATATCCATATCCAAGATCCATATACATATCCAAGATTCATATCCAAGATCCATATACAATATCCAGATACAAGATCCATATTCAAGATTCAGATTCAAGATTCAGATCCAAGATTCAGATCCAAGATTCAGATCCAAGATACAATATCCAGATCAAATATCCAGACCAAAGATCCAGATCCAAGATACAGATCCAAGATCCAAGATCCAGATCCAAGATCCAGATCCAAGATTCAGATCCCAGATTCAGATCCAAGATCCAGATCCAATATCTAGATCCAATATATCAAATCCCAGGAGCCGTTTTCAGGATCCGAGCACATGTCTGCAGTTACCGCCTATATTTCTGGGTTTTATCTGGCAAACCTGTAAAAATTTCACGCCGCTTGGCGAAAATAAATACCAAGTACCCACTATAACATGACATTCAACAATACAAATGCTACTAAGGTATAAACCTCGCCATACTTAATGCTTGTCTTACCTTCGCCCTACGGGGGGAGGCCTGACGGCCCCCTGTTAACTTCCAAACCAAGCAGCATGGAGTAACGCGGTAAAAACAAGCATGTTGCCGACTCAATCACCTCAATAATAGCGATATGCTGTCAGAAAACCTCAAAATTAGAAATTGATAAATGTAAATAAAATACATGTTCTTAGACCAGTTTGGTCTAAAATATGAAACAGAAAATGTATTGATTGGTTCGTATCAGGTAAAAAAGCCCCCCCCCCCACTAAAAAAATGATATCATGACTTTCTATCACTTGGGGAGCCATCACTCAGTTTGCAAACATAGAGATATTGCTTTTTAAATTTTGTTTGGGTATTGCCCATCCTCAGTTCTCTTGCATATCTTCCATTGTTTTTTAACATCTTTGAAAATGTTGATTTCGCAGTGATTCTTTCATTTTTTTTTACATTTTGGTGTAAGGAAACACAAAATGGAAATCAGAGAATACCATGAAAAATTCAATTTTCTATCTTTGTCGCTTTCAGTTTGAAAAAATATACGTTTTTCAAACATCTATCGTTTTCCCATCTTTATTACGTCACTGAAACGTCAGTATCTCCCAAACCAATTCACCAATTATAATACAATTTTGACGACATACGTATAATTGTTGTGTACTTCGTTACTTAAAATTTCAGCAAGATGCACCGCATGTATACAAAGTTATTCAATACAAACATCAGGGGGCTGTCAGCCCCCTCCCCCTGAGGCGAGGGTAAGGCTAGGGTGAAATACACGCATACAAATGGAAGTGCATTTTTCTTCATTTCAGTCGACACCTGACTCAAAATCTCGGCGACGCCCCTGCCTACCCCCACCCCGTTAACAACAAATACACTGACTGCTGACGGCCTGCACCTCTCCCTCTGCTCAAAACTTTTTTGAATACGCCACTGGATCTGCCCCGCCCCCCGAAAACCCCACGGCTAGATCCACCCTTGTCTATATACAGGGGTAATTATAGGGCATAGAACACTGCACCATGACCCTCATGCAGCGAAGGCACATTTGGTTCATGGAATGTGAGGACGCGCTCTGGCTAAAATGAGACGCGTTCCGCTGAGTGTAAGGCGCGCTTCGATACACCCAATAAAGGCCTACCACATACTTTCATAGGCTCCCTTCCACATATCTTCAAAGCGCCCTCCAAAATACTTCCATAGGCGCCCTGCAATACACCACTGTAGGCGCCCTCCCACATAGTCCAAAAGCACCCTCAGATAATCTATTCGGGGCCCGAGGGCGCCTTCCCTATATACCTCCAAAGGCGCCCCTCGCTGAAAGTTGTGAGGTCAGCGTGGCTACGCCGTTCGCCTCTGGTCTCACAGAGAACTCCTCTGAAGCTATTTGGGAAGACGCCATCAGATACAGTATCGGATGGCACCTTTGGACCTATATGGGTTGGTGTCTTCAGAGTCACATCGGAGGGTGCTTTCGGGTGTATGTGAGAGGTCGCCCTCAGAGGGATATGGAGGGTGCCTTTGGAGGTAGTGGCGTCGCCACACAGTTTCGAGTGTGAGGGTGGAGGAATTTAGGGGCCAGCCAGGGCCGGGGTTCGGAGGCCAGCCAGGGGCTTAAGGGCCTTCCCGATGGGCGTATTAGGGGGTCACAGCGCCGATGGGGCCAAGTAGCGCCCCAAAAGAGAAGAAAGAACAAGATAAAAATAAATAAGAACATACATGAGAGAAAAATAAAGGAAAATAGCAAAGAGCAAATATAGACAGGCGATCTCAGGTCAGGTGCCGCCTTCAGTTTCACCTCGGGTATCGCCCTCAGATCTGCCCCTCTGTGACCTTACTGACCCCCTCCGGTGGCTTCTGCAGCTCAGAATGATACAGACGTCTGGGGCCTCAGTTGACTTCTGGTGGTGCCTCATATTTAGCCTGGCTGATCGTGCTTAGTGTGTGTCGGTGACTGGCATGGCTTAGATAGAGTGTGGGCGTATCATTCACGTATCATGCCGTGCCATTAATATACCTATTCACTGTTTATCTGTACATGTGATTTGTTCCCATGAGGGGATGTTGAAATCAATTAGTTGATTGATTGATTTATAATTTACCTCTCCCCCGCTCAACAACACTTTTCGTTGACAGCGCCCTCTTGAGTGCTTGGTCCCTCTTGCGGGTTTATAAGTACGCCACTGATCATACATATATGATACACGCAAACGCCTTCAACCTTTTCATACTAAATGTAATATTGTATGCAAAGTACCTGTATAGGGCTGTAACTTGATGTAAGACCCCGTGACCGGCATCTTCTCGCCAAAAATATGTATTCGTGATCAGCGCATTCGATTACATCAAATAAAACTTAAAGGAGTAAAGACTTTCGAAAAAGCGTACAAAAGGGGTCACCCTAATGCTCAGGTCACGGGGCCACTTAGTTTCGGACAGCTTTGGTCGGGGCCACCGAAATCGTTTTTTTCTTGCCCTAGAGTACCTCGGTAATATGACGAATAAAAAACGTAAACATGCAGTCGTATGCATTATAGATCGTCCAATGGAGCGGACGGGTTAGCACTAGTGTTATCTATCATACATATAACTTTGAATACAAGTCCTTTGATAATAATAAACCCATCGCTTTGATTTATTTAATACTCGGAGCATTTCATTTAATTTAGTACAGAATGGACATGGATTCAGGAAATTAAATTAACACTTAACATTTTTTAATAGTTTGCTGAGTAGCATGCTCGTCCAAGGGTGCCAAACTAATTTCACAAAAGTTAATTTGTTATTAAAGGATGGTAGGCAATTGTGCAGCATCCTTATTAAAGCCAATAAGACAGCGTAAGCAATACACAGATGAGCTTACATTCACGAAATAAAAGTTAACTGACGGAGGTTAACCAGAAGTAAAATAATTATTCAATACTGTTGTTATGTTCCACTGTTACGTACCATCCTCACCGTGAAGTTGAATTTCTCTGCGGCAAACTCCCAAGAAATATGATCCTACCCTACGCAACTCAAATCCTGATTGACATTCAGAACCTTATCTCCAACGCAACTTCTCCTGACCTCTGTAACATGCCGTTATGCCGCGATGATGTAAGTAGACTGAAAGGTCACAGCTGCTGTAACCCGCCACCGGAATACTAACAGCACCAAATGGATGGAGGCCGTCTTCAACTTGGACCCGGCTCTCCAAATGATGCATGACCGCTTCCTGGCGTGACCTTTCCGACCTGTTGCGATATTCCGACCGGATGTGATGACGTCGTCCTTCAGACACATAACTGAGGGATGGCGTCATTTCCCGTGAGATATCGGCACCGGTGTGCATTTGGAAGCGGATAAATCGCCCGGGCTTTTCTAACCTACACTGGCAAACATCACAGCTTGTTCAGTCAATCCCAACATGCTATCGACGACATCAGAAGTTTGACTCCGATGTAATCTTAATGGATGCGATAGCTTGCAGCTCAGCCATGAACGTCTATCCTGAAACAATATCTGTCGAAAGGGAATCCCTTGGACTGATGTCTGGCCGCTAGCTGAGAAGACATTTACGGGTTATGGGTTCGTGGAGTGTTGAAGAAAGTGCACTAGCAGCGTTTTTGCTATGATGCCTCAAGGTAGTAGGGCCTGGACTATGAGTTCCTTGTCATAAAGTTCAAGTATTTGGCATTCTTCACCTACGATGCGGTGCAGTAACAAACGTCTGTTCTGATCGATTCGTGATACAGCCAATGGGATGGGAGACGAGGGTCCAAACTTTCATACAATAATTAAAGAGTGGCGAACTATTGACAAGTCTAGAAATTCCCTCATTAGGAAATGAGAAGGCATTATGCAATTTGTCGATAAACGTAATGAGTAGAATATTGAATTCGTTACTTTGTTTCCCTTTGCTTTAAATCGCCATAAACACCCTCAAACACACGCTCCTGCTTAGACGGAGTAAGTGGGAACGCGAAGCGTTTGAACGAGCGTAGTCCTACAGATGGGCCAAAATCCGTCTTCATCTTGCTGGCTTGCGTGCTTGCTTGCTTGCATGGGTTTCAGGTATACTTGCTGTTTCACTGCACATATTATGCAAAGGTATACACTGATGATTATGTCGAAAATTAACACATACGTATAGGCTACGTGCAAAATTAAACGTAATTAACTATATAAACTTTAACCATCCATAAATAAACAAAAATAAATACCGGCTGCAGGATATGCACGTGCTTTGACTTCGAATAAATTCATATTATACGCTGTCCACAACGGTCTTATCAGAATCAGAAACAAAAATAACTGAAAGTCACAGAAACGTGCAAGTAAGTAGTCCTTTACTATTGCAGCAAACAACAATGCTTATCCTTTGCCGGACACAAATGCAATAACTCGCTCCGTCTGCTTCATGCCATGCATGCTTTACTAGTTATTATCAAAAAGTATTCGGCACGGGTTTTATATGCAACAAGCCCGTTGCTAACCCCAGACTTTGTGCTTACGCAATTGTTAGTGCCTAGTAACTGGACAGGCAGGCGGATCGTTGACATTTTCCCTTTATCCAGCATAAGAACCCGTTGATTAGCCCGATTCCAAGCCCGATGCACATTATGTCAGCACACCCGATGCACATTCTGTCAGCACACCCGATGCACATTCTGTCAGCACACCCGATGCACATTGTGTCAGCACACCCGATGCACATTCTGTCAGCACACCCGATGCACATTCTGCCAGCACACCCGATGCACATTCTGTCGATGCACACCCGATGCACATTCTGTCAGCACACCCGATGCACATTCTGTCNTTTCTTTCCCCCATCAGAAAATACCTTTCGCCGCCACTGCCCTACCCCCCAAGCCCAACTTTCAGAAGGTGGCGACGCCCTTGTTGAGGACTATCCTGCCGAATATATTTGATATTTTATATTTTATTCTGAAATGTGTTGCTTTGTAAAAATGTTTGGCTCGTTGTCGGTTTGCCGTCGAGCGACTGCCTCATTCAATATTCATGCTTTCATTGGCCAGCCAAAGCCTATTGCAACGTCAAAACCCCAGAAGCTGATCTTTTAATCCTGCTCATAGATGGCAGCATAATCTGTGACGTAAGTGGGAATGCCAAGACTGGATAGTGATGGGTAGAAATTCCTTACTGAAGTTTATGGGTAATTGCTGGACTAATACAAGTGTTGTGTCATGGTTATTATTATCAAAGGCGCAACCAAGGGGGGCACACGGGCCCGTGCCCCCTTACGAAATGCGGGGCCCCTCTGATGCAGGCGCGTAGCCAGGATTTTGGCCGTGGCGGCGGCACCTCAAAAGGGCCCCTTCCCGAGCGTTGAAGGGGCCCCTTGGGCTCTTCTCCGAGTATTGACTGTTGAAAGGGCCCAATTGAGCGCTGGGGCTCTCCGTGCTGACTAAGGCCAACTAGGCGGCATGTTCAGGGGCCCTTCTGACCCGCCCAGGGACCCTTCTAGTCTGGTCAAGGGCCCTCTGACCTACATAGGGACTTTGAACTTCCCAGGGGCCCTCTGGTCTGTCCAGGGGCCCTTTAGAACTGGTAAGGGACTGCGCTGGCTGCTTTGTCGCCCTGCCGATATGCTAAGGGGCCAATCTTACCTACCCAGGGGCACTCCGACCTGTCCAGGAGCCCCTCCAACCTGTCTAGGGGTCCTTCTGTGCTGGTTACGGGCCCATTCGGTATGTTCAGGGCTTCTGACTCGCTCAGAGACCATTTCGGTTCAGCCGAAGGCTCATCTGACACCACCAACAGGGGCCTTTTGAACGTCTATGGGCGGTATATACATGACTAGGGAGCGACACATGACTAGGGGGCGGCACATGGCTAGGGGGCGGCACATGTCATGAAGCTGGCATCTGATCTGAGGGCGGTTCCTCCTCCTCGCCAGAGGGCGATACATAACCTGAGGGCGGGACCTGGCTCAAGGACGGGACCTGGCCTGAGGGTGGTATGGTATCTGGCCTGCTTTTATATTTGCTTTTATATTTGAAAGTGCCCTAACTCTAAAACGAAAAAGGCTAGCGAAACGCAGAAAACAGTGTTTGAAAGCTCTTCACAAGTTCATTCGAAGCTTCTAGGCGTTATTTGGCTCAGGTCAATGTTGAGGTCACCAGCGGTCATCAAAGTTACGTTTCATGAAAAATATACAAATGCTTTCTTTTCAGAAAATATGCATTGGATCCAGCCAACTATTTCAGAATCATGTTATTTTAGTTCGTTTGTGATGACCCAGGTGAAATTATTGCTCAGTGACTTCTGTAAGGTCGGTAGAGGTCATCTCAGGTCACCAGCACCTTTTTGCCAATAACTCTTGGTAGAAGAAAGATATAGACGTGCAAATGACACCATTGTGTTTTTCTTGTCGTGTCACGTCACCTCATATGCAGCATGACCTACCTGGGTCACCAGATGGCCTTGACCTGAGGTAAAATTTTGAAGTTGACCTAACCAGGTCGCCATTAATATGCTGCTTCAATGCGTCTTTACTAGAAAAACACGATGATATTAAAACTACTGCTATGTGTCTAAGCAATTAAGAGTTATTAATGACAAACGTTTTGGAAAAACGTTTGTCATTTGGTGACCTCTGGGAAGATTAATACCTATTTTGAGAATCACTATCCCGGCTTTGCCATGATCCCAAACAAGTTTATCAGAATCTCTCCCAAGGCTTGGATGATTTATTTTATGTGCCGGACATCTGAAAACATGAAAAGTCATACCGAAAGTACAGGTTTTGACCATTATTAGAATAAATACCAGATCACCAAAGCTGTATCAGTCAGGCTGGAATACCTTAGGCTGGGAAGCCCGCTCATCGGATGTCAATTCTTGATCCGCACTTGATTTGATATCATGGGCGAATTATTTATCCTGATCGCTCGCAGAGAGTCCGAGACATAACTACGTCTACGCCAGATGGTCATGCGTTCTTTATAAATAACCACGCTACATACGTGCATACCTCGACGTGGCACGGCGGCGGTTAGCATGCACATTGCACGGGCCGGGCGTCCCAAGGTGTGATGCGGCACAGCCTACCAACCCGTAAGGTGCCAGACGGCACAGCCTACCAACCCGTAAGGTGCTAGGCGGCACAGTATACCGTTCCAGTTTGCGTCGAGAGGCAGTCCACCCATCCTTACAATGTAGCCAGCCAGGGGTTAGCGATTAGAGGTGGCAAAACATGGACCCGAGGACCCGGTCTCTAGACCCAGTCTGGACCCAGTTGGTCCCAGACTGGGTCCTGCCAACTGATACCGGGTACAGACTGGGTCCAACTTATGTTAGTAGCTGATACGCAGGTTGCTTTGTGCTGTTGGCCGATCTGAACTCTATATATTTGCAACTACAAGAGTTAGTTAACTTGCACCAACTGTATAGTTCATATTTGTCAATATCAGTTGCGAGACGACATTTTGCTAGTTGGGTCCGCTGGGTCCAAAATTGTGTAGAGTCCAGATTTGTCAATATTAGTTGCGAGACGACATTTTGTTAGTTGGGTCCGCTGGGTCCAAACTTGCCTTGCACCGGGTATAGCTGGGTCCATTTTTCAGCGTTTGAAACCGGGTCGGGTCTGGGTCCCAAAAATATCAAATTTTGCCACCTCTATTAGCGATATCCTTGTCAGCAACTGTACTATTGGTCAGGGGCGCAAACACGTCCCAAAAAGTGGTTCGGACACATTGGCGTTGGGGGGCGCCATCACCCAGGGGGCGCCATCGCTCAAGAGGGGGGCGCCATCGCCAAAAAAACGTCGATATTCACAAATGTGTCCATTTTTATATTACATAGTGTAATTATAATATATAGTAGGTACCTGTAATCTTACTGTAGTACTTGAAAATAATACCTTCATCCCCATAATCAAATTAGATAAATTCATATACTTCAATTGAACGAGCAGAGATGTGGCCGAGCAGTTGCACCTACTAGTGGTGTCAATCGGTGCAACATTTCGGAAATCCGAATTTTCCGAACACCGATCGGTGTTCATGGTCGGACTAAGGCATATTTCTTTGGACATTTTCGGACATCCAATGCCCAAGGATCGGCTTGTCGTGTATATAAATGGATAATTATGATTTTTGCTTCTGGTATCCTAAACTGTAAGCGTTATCTGACACTAAGCCCATATTATGTATAATTGTGAATGATACACTGACTTTTTACATTCCATATCATACATTTTGTTTCTGCTTTCGGTAACAAATTTTGAACAAACAATGATCTTCGCGACCAATTTCGGACGGACAAGCTGACCAGGTCTTGACATCGGATGACATTGGACAAATATCTTTCTGAAACTGGGCCAACCACTAGCACCTACACCGGTTCGACGGCCGGCCCGGCTCGCGTGCCAGGCCGACCGTCAAGTCGACACATGGAGAGGGGCGAAGACCGACCACCCCTAAAGCAAGGGCCCGTAGGAACCTATTTTCAAGATTTGATGTTGGCCAAAGGCAGGCACGTATAGGATTGTTTATCATGAGGGGCACGTCGTGGTTTGTATAAATTTAAATTTCGCTCCTCGCCATATGTTATTGATTGTTATCTTGACCGGGGAGGGTGGTAGGGTCGGGTCGCCAAAAAGGAACTCACTTTATCTAGTGTAATCATTATTTTTTGCCTCAGGGTATCACCCGGGGCCCAGGGCGAACCACAAGCCTCAATCAGAAAATCCATCCGCCGCACTGGGTAGGCGACAACCATGTAAGCGTTGTGGAGCTATCGTTATGTGCGTATTCAGGTGACGGGTCTCTCCAAGCTCCCACGGGTATATCCGCGCTTCTTACAAAGCTTCGGTGGTGCAGAGGAGCATGCATCAATATCAACCTCTCTGCCTTCCACAAGGCTTAGTTATACTTGGACCGAATGCATTACAGCGTATGTGTTGCCTTGGCTACCAATCACATTACTGTCTCATTTTTCAATCACTTGAACGCATGTGCTTGGAAAGGGAGCGGAGAAACCTGTCGGTTTCGCGTCGGTATACGGGCGGAATCAGAAGTAAAGAAACAAACAGGTCACGCTCTGCGACATAATGATAAAAGGTTTGCACTAATTAGACTGATCTAGTCCCAGCATGGATGTATTTCTCATCCATGGTCCCAGTCGCTACGCGGAATTTCCAATTCAGGGGATCCTATGTAGTGATTGGCCGCAGCTCTGCTGCAGAGTGCAAAAGCAGGGCTCACGACACCTGCAAATCGCAATTATAACTTGAGGCATGCCGAGGGCACTGCACCAAACCGATTATACGCTAGGTGTCGTCATAGCACAGGCCAGTCAGTCATTTATGCAGTTGTAATTATATTCCTGTCAATGTCTCGCAGACTGTCACAGTACAGATGCAGTCATTCATTTCAGTGTGTGTTGAGATCTGCGACGACGGGACAATGGTCGTGAATTGTATCCTGGCAACGGTAGGTATCCAATAACAGCCTACTGCGGATGTGGATCAAGCACAGTTATTTGTAGCATATTATGCAGGTATTTGTTCATAGCCTATTTTCCTATCTCAATCATTAACATTTAACAGTCTTTCAATTTGGTAATCCAGCACATTCTTTATCAATACAAAATGAACTTATCTGCGTTTGGCTGTTACAAAATGTAAAGGTTTCCTCACTATATTGTTTTATACTTGAAGAAAACACTTTTGTTTTACTGTGGTATAGGTACCATATTGACTTCTCGGCACATTTTGAAACCAAATAAATGCAAGTTGGAGTCTTTAACTTGTACTGGGTGCTGTACCCAGTACAATTTTGGGTTTCAATTTTACTGGGAGCAGTGTACCCAGTGTACCCAGTGGTGGTTATGCCCATACCATCCCCTTCCCTTATCTATGTCCCTGGGCAAAGGCTAGGGCAATGGTGCACAGGCGCGCAGACAGGAATTTATAAAGTGGTGTCCCGGGTCAAGGGGGGTCCCGTACAAAATTTATGATTTTGCTTACAAAAAGAGTACGGGAAACGTGCACTTTGTCTCTAAAAAGGTGGCCCCGGAACCTGGGACCCCTGGTTGCGCCTGGTTGCGCCTGGTTGCGCCAACATCGGGGTCGGGAGTTTCAAGGTCCAATACCACGTTATTGAACTAAAGCGCACTGAGTTAATGTATTTGAATCTGCGCCAAGTAATTGATATTGATGCACCACGATTACTTCGAATGGACTCTGGCGTGAAAATTTATTTGGCTAAAAAGTATACTCTTTAGGCACTTTCAAGCCCAACTGAATCCCACTGAATTATGGAATATCAGTTGCTTATTTGGACTATAAAGCCAAAAAAACAGTTCAAACGTTTGGCGTTTCAGTCTTCTGGCTAGAAACAGCCGAAATGGCTGTATTGACGCTACATTATAGGGCTTCATGAGTTGCGCGAAGTGACATTGTGATTTCAAATACGATTCCCTCTATTCGTATGGGTAATTTGGTTTGGCGATCGTGGAAGTCTGTGATGAGAGCCTACAATATTGCCTTTAGGAGGCCAACGCACCCATCAGGAGGCCAAAGGGCACCTCTGGCGGGCAGAGCACCTCTCTGGTGACCAGAAGTGACCCCTATGCGGCCAAAGCACCATCTCTAGCGGCCAGAGCGCCCCTCAGCGAAACAGAGCGGCTCCTCAGTCGGACAGAGCGCCCCGTCAGACGACCAGAGCGCCCCTTCAGGCGGCCAGAGCGCCCCCTCTGGCGGCCATAGCGCCCCCCCCCCCCTAGTGGCACAAGTGCCCTCTATGGCGGCAAGAGCGCCCCTTCAGGCGGCCAGATCGCTCCCTCAGCAGAGTCAGATTACCCTTTCAGGTGGCCAGAAGCGCCCCTCTCGGGCGGCCAGGAGCGCTTCCCTCTCAGGCGGCCAGGAGCGCCCCCTCTAGGCGGCCACAGCGCCCCCTCTCAGGCGGCCACAGGCCCCCTCTCAGACGGCCAGAGCGCCCCCCCCCCCCCAGGCCCAAGCAGCCCACCAAACACAAGCGCCCCTCGGCCTGAGTTTGGGGGCAACTGCCCCCTGTGCCCCCCCCCCTCTTCCGCCGCCACTGCCATGGTTGACAAAATTGACAACAAAGACCACTAACCTTTTCACTTTGTCAGACGAAACTCAGTTCGGATAATTGGCATTCAAATCTAAAATATATTTCACCAATCCAGCATCACCAAAGAGATTCTTAATCAGCCTTTTACAAAGCCTGCATGATATCCTCCACTCTCGCCACTTTGACTTTCTTCATTGTTCTTGTAAAATGACATATAGTATTCTTCATGGAATTCTTCATGGAAGCATGAAGAATTTTATATCTTTCTAAGTAGAGTTTGATTCAGTCGAAATCAGTTTTGTACTTGATTTTTCGTCGAAACTCGCGTGACCTTATCTTGCATCTCAGAGGGATGCAAATGTAACACATTATTTCACTTTATCGTTGAACGAGCATTAAACATTAATCGCATCTCAGAGGAGTGCAAAGATAGCAATATTCCTGCACTGCAGACCCAATGGAAAATCAAACTATACTAGAAAGATTATGGAATCATCAACTACACATTAACAATATACCTCAGGAAGCAAGACCAAAAATAATCACAAAGAAAACGACGACGAGAAAATTACATGAGTGTCAGTGCTCTCGTGATGCTCTTCTGCTATTTTGCTCTTCTGCTATATGTCATGGTGATCATGCGCATACCTATAGCACGCCACATAAATCACAATGTCGCGTCAAACGCGACCCAATTTCAAGTTTGAATACAAATCTATGGTATGAGTCATCTGCCTTGCCGTACACTCAAGTTTTTTTTCGTCTCGGAGCGGTTGTCTGGAGGTGATCTCCTCCTAATGACGGTTTTAACAGGGAAAAAATTATCATTTTTCGCTGTAAGTGACATTTTTGAAATCAGCATAGTTCATTCTATCTGTTGGTGGTGCTCGCTTATTTCGTGCCAGAGGTCCATTCCGAATTTTATAACTTTGAATTTTTCACGAATGATTTATTCACCGGACGCATCAACATCGGGTGGTGTTGATGAAGTAGACAGAACATTTTTACTACAGTGTTCATTTTAAGATAAATTAAACTGGCATATATCAAATGACTGATAGTAAAGGCTTAGCTATCAAACTGCTACCTCGAATTTTAAGTTTTATCTAAATCAAAATTTTTGAGAAATCCAAAAACAATTTGTATTGTTTTTACAGTATGTAAAAATATGTTTGCCCAAAAACACGGAATACCTATGTGTTCAGTAAATATGTGTATCAGATTTCAAATTTATATCGTCAGAAATGAATGACTTTATGACCTTTCAAAAGACAAAAATCGACCAATCACAAAAAAAAATCACAATCGCAAAAAATCGACCATGCACAAAAATGCATTTCCGCTTTTGTGTTTTACTCTATATCTATGAAAACCAATTGAGTTAATTAAGCGAACAGTTTTTCGCATTGACAAGACACATACACATAAAATTGAGTAAACAATTATATTTCCGTTCAGAATCCAAGGACTATCCATATGCCATCAATACAAAAGGCGAGTGGACCACAGTCTCGTTTCTCGTCTGACCTCGATATTTTGCTTGGTGATTTTTCGACCGTGAAGTATTACTATGAGTATCGAGATGAAACTTTAATGTGGCACGACGGACCGCAAGCTCATCCAGTGGGTGCCAAAGTTCGCGAATCTAAGCTCAGCTCCACCCCTGCAACACCACTTCCGACGCCTATGCCCCTAAGGTTGTTAGAGGATAGCGCAAAAACGGCGCCGCGCAGCAGTGCATTTTTTTGCATACCTGTTCTGAAATCAACTACCCACATTATGTAAAATTATTGACTTCGGGTCATCTCAGGTCAGGCCACCATAGTGACCATACCAGGTCACGTGATGACCCCACCTTCAAAACGTTTGCGGTTGTGCCCCAGCCACTTTTTTGTAGGTACATCAGTTTCAAACTTGCACTTACCGGAGGGGTGCCTCCTCTGGCCGGAGGGGCGCCGTCACTAACCGGAGGGGCGGCGCCACTGGCCGTAAGGGCTCCGTCACTGGTCAGAGAGGCGCCATTACTGGCCGGAGGGGCGCCGTCACTGACCGGAGGGGGCGCCGTCACTGACCGGATAGGGCGCCGTCACTAGCCGGAGGGGTGCCGTCACTGGTCGGAGGGGCGCCATCACTGGCTAGAGGGGCGCCGTCACTGACCGGAGAGGGCGCCGTCACTGGCCGGAGGGGTGCCGTCACTAGCCGGAGGGGTGCCGTCACTAGCCGGAGGGGCGCCATTACTGGTTGGAGGGGCGCCGTGACTGATCGGAGGGGCGCCATTGTTGCGTGTGCACCTCGGGTCCAAAGGACCAGGTCATGCCCTGAATGACCATATACTCTGTAGGCCACTGGCGTCTGTCCTGTTGGCGATACTAATTTATAAAACAAAATCCGGGGGANACCCAGTGGCAGTGTGTATTGCAATTTCGAATTCCTTAACAGTGTACAGTATCTATCTGTAATATCTGTCGGCGCGCCCGAAAACCCCAATAAACAAACAAACTATCTGTAATATCTATCATAGACTCTTGCCTTACAGTCATCCAAGCGGCCATAGCCTTGCAGTCTTTAGGGAATCACCCTAATCTCAAGTTTGCTCACAGGCGGTGGTACACTCAGGTGCAAAACCACCCCACCCATACTTACAATTATGTATATATGTTTTAAGTAATAACCTGTTTATAAAATGCGAATATGTACAACTACATCACCCAATAACGCCAGCCAAGAACAGCGAGCTCAGGCCTCCGATAGGTAAAAGATACAAAACATAACAACATTCAATCGATCACACGCGCCATAATTACGACGAAATCGTGGGTCCAAGGTCAAATTGGTCACGTGACCAACGCCCAACACCTGGTGAAAACGTTGTCGCAACGCCGTGAAAGTAATATGTGCTACTAGTGGAGGGGGAGGATTTCGCCCCCTCTAAGATCTCGAAAACCACGCAACGTAGCGATAAGGGGTAAGCGGCATTATATAGCTCAAGACAAGTTTTATCAAAGGTTTATCGATATTGTTTAGGTCAGGTCAATATTGAGGTTACCAGAGGTCATCAAATGTCAGACTTCCAGAATTAAGACTTCGCTACAGAAACCCAAAAATATCTCGGAAACTATGACAAATAGGAGCAAACAGAACAAAGCAATTGATAGCTCTGGAAATTCCCAGTGTCTTTCAAGGCCTCAAGTTTGAGTTCAGGTCAATATTATAAGCTTCAGAGGCCATCAAAGGCAAAAGGCAACTGTTTTGGCAAAGTTGTGTTTCGCAAATATCTTTTTAACTAAGAAAGATAAAGCAATATATTTGATGGCATCATGTTTGTATCTTTGAGGCGCTTCTAATAGTTTCATGTTGACTAGGTTAGGTCAACTGATAAATTTGACCTATGGTCAAAGGCAAGTAGTGACCCGAGTAGCTCATTTTGCATATTGGGAGACGTGTCTCAACATGACATACACATTCATACTGTTTTCACTTCTCCATATTCATTACGTCGTGAGTTATTGACATAAAATGTGATTGTGACCTCAGTGTTGATGACGAAAATTACCCGATCTTAGGTCACCAATATCAGCAATTTTAGATCAAATAATCATAGGTGTTTATGACCATATGAAATCATGCTAGTTTGAAACCGATCGGCCTATCATGCTAGTTTGAAACCGATCAGCCCAAAACCGGGGGTGTGGTACGACCGCAAGTGTTTTGGAGGTTGGGCCATCACGCGACCTCGTCTGGTAACCTGACCTGAGATTATTTGAGGTAAAAACAATACACAATGTGGGTAGTCGAATACCTCACAGGTATGCACAAAACGGTGGCGCTGCGCTCCGTCGTTTTTCCGCTATCCTCGAAAAATCGTAAGGCCGGGGTGGGCGAATCTCGCCTCCCCCTCCAGGGCCCTGTTTCACCAAGTGAATATGCGTGTTAAAGGGACACTGCCACCTTCCAAAAAGTTATCAAATGTACGCCATTTGTGGTGCAAAATATGAAGTAATTGCTGCTGAACACGATTATGACATAAGTTTCTCACAAAAAGTGCTCAATTTCATAAAGATAAGTTTTAATATTTGGGCTGATGACGTCATATGAAGGAATTTGGGGAAATAGAGAACCTGCACGGCTCCATTATGTATGACTAGTGTATGGCTAATGTATGGCCAAATGTAAAACAAGTCGACTATCATCAGCATTTTGTAAAGAAAAGAGTGACGACGCCATCGGCTCAGAATCCCCGTTAAAATACACTGGGGACTGGGGATTTTACAGATGTCAAAATCAAACTCAAATTGCTTTGTGATTCGACCTCGGTGGTTGTTTTAGCTTATACTATACATAATTTCAATGCCTAGCACGGAAAATGGCTATCTCAACTCAAATATAATGTAATGGTGGCAGCGTCCCTTTAAGCTAAGTTTGTAACCAATGCTCATTGCACATAATAGACGCCTTCCAAATATAAAACCCTGTAATAACCTGTGTGACACCAGCCTTATGTTGTTTCACCAGCCCACATTGCCAGGTTTATGGACTGACCTGAGCGACCAGCATCGGGTCAGTGACTGACCTGAATGACCAGCATTGGACCTGACCTGAACTGACCTGAGCGACCAGCATCGGGCAGGCGACTGACCTGAGCGACCAGCATCGGGCCAGCGACTGACCTGAATGACCAGCATCGGACCTGACCTGAACTGACCCGAGCGACCAGCATCGGACCTGACCTGAACTGACCTGAGCGACCAGCATCGGGCAGGCGACTGACCTGAGTGACCAGCATCGGACCTGACCTGAACTGACCTGAGCGACCAGCATCGGGCAGGCGACTGACCTGAATGACCAGCATCGGACCTGACCTGAACTGACCTGAGCGACCAGCATCGGGCAGGCGACTGACCTTAATGACCATCATCGGACCTGACCTGAACTGACCTGAGCGACCAGCATCGGGCAGGCGAGGACGAAGGAGAGCAGCCAGATGGCGACCACAGTGCGGTTAGCTTGGCTCCGGGTGCAGATGTACTGCGCTTTCATCGGGTGCAGAATTACGTAATATCTGCAATCAGGTCGGATTGTCAGCCGGCATTAATATGGATCTCATAGGGAAACCGCATTGAAATTAAATATATTGGGAATATACATATTTAGATAACACAATTGGAGAACAGCAGGTGAAGAACAACAATACAACAGAGGAGTTGAACCAAGTTCAGTGCTTGGGCAAGGAACAGCTTTTATTGAATACACCAAAATGCTATTATTTGTATTTTCTGTCCATGTAAGGAATCAGTTAATCATATCCCATAATTGCAAAACGAGTTAAAAGGGCAATGTTTTGATTTGCGTTAGATGCAAATTTACGTATGCACAGCCATTGTGAAGTATGTATTTTTTTTCGGGAATAATTCGCGTATTTAGTGATGGATTGCGATGCAATTTTCAGCACCCCATTGTTGCTGTTGGACAATTTTAGACATACTCTGATTTTAACTTCTACTCACCACGACCCGTGACCTATGACCTGTTTTTCAAGGTCATATCAGGCCCAACTGGCATCCCGTAGTATCGATGCTTGTAAGATGTGCAGTTTCCGAACGTTTGTTGCTCAGGAGCATATGCACAGGTGTTTACAGATGACATGTATGGCTTTTACTTAGATCGTGACTTACAATGACCTGAGATGACTCTTTTGGCCTCTGGCAGTTTGTAGGACATTTTGTCCGTTAATTATAATTTGGTATTCATGTAACATCATAATATGTGCCAATGGAGTCATGCCCCTTTAAAGATCACCCGAGTTTACTGACCTCAGATGACCTGATGTGACATTTTTGGAATCTGGTAGCTTCTAGGACATTTTGTTACGCTAAATTCAAATTTAGCACCCATTTTTCATAACTATATGCTCATTCACGATTCTAGCCCGATATAAATTACATGTCTACGCATTTAGTATTTGGAAAACATCTGTGCCATTTACATGACCTCAGAGGTCACCTAATGACCAAGGATCTTAAAGCTGGGTAGCAACGGCTTCCTCTCACCACAAGCAACACGCTCGTTTTTTAAGCGAAGCTCCAACTCAATTAGGGGCAAAACGCCAGGGAACAGGTGGGGTCGTGCCAACCGACCCCCCCCAAATGGTCACGTAGGTATTGTGCCCTACACTGACGAGGGTTGAAAAGACAATCTCAAGTGTAGGCCGAGCCATACCCTGATTGGTTGTTGGATCCCACTGCCGGTGTCAGTTCTGGAATAGCGGTATTCCCAGCGGTCTGCAGGTCACGGAGAACCATTCTGAGTCGCAGTCCAACGAGACTACAGCCCGATACAGATTCAGCTGCAGACTACAGAAGAACCTTTAGAGCGGCTGGTGCCTAACAGATCACTATCAGGCTCTGGAAAAGCCCTTTACTGCTACTCGCCACATTTCCTAAAGCCTTGAGAAGTTGATAAAACAACATTTTACAGATCTCTCTAGCGGTCTTTCATTGTCTCCAAGGGCGTTGAGCCGCGTAATCTCTCCACAATTATGTGCCAAGTTCTAGCAATTTAACCGGGCATGACGTGTTATCTCGGCCCGGGAGCTGCTTGCATTAAGGCGACATGGTGGCAATTTTCCCGTTTTAATACTGTTAGCAGGATAATCATCTTCATGGCTCAAGCTACGTGATTGTGGACTCGGTGAAATTGTGGGAACTCAGTGTACAATTAGATCAGCCGGGCAACAGCTGAGCAAGTCTGCTAATGCTGCACGGAGCCACGTTTACCGGGCTGGCCATGATGGAATGGATGGCTAGCCCGGAGACTTATTCCCTTTCAGCTGGGCACTGTGACTGCAACTCAGCTTTCATTCCAGGGATTAAGAATGTTTTGCTGAATGCATATTGCATAGTCCATTGCGGAAAACTAGCACACCTTCCAATACGGAACGCTGATTACAATAAACTTCACTTCAGTCAATTACATATCGCAATGAATATTATCCATTGCTTCCATTATTGCATGGTTACCGAAATAATTACATTGAATAATATATGTTTGATGGAAACAAGAATAAAACGCAAACATTAATACCAGTAAGACGCCTTAAAACGGTCGAAGGACGAGGAGTCCCGAATAAATCCGCGTCATTTATCACCCCGTCCAACGAGGTTCGTCCTTGTACAAAGCATGCATTTGATTTATTTTCGCTATGTGTTGTTTTGCCGACGCAAATAGATCCGGAACTAAATCGATACTTGAACTAAATGGTTTTGAAGCGTTATTTTTAATTTGCAATTATAAGCTTCATGTTTGTAGCTAAAAATTATTTTGGGTGGGTATTAGAATGGATTTGATTGCCCTTACAGCTGCATCATTTTTTAAATCGTCTAAGCACCTTTGGGTTTGAAGCTACGGCGGTGGTGATGAAGGAAATGTTTATATGAATCGTCAAATAAAAATATTACAGGCAGATTTAACAGCGAAATACTGGCATTAAAGCCTGCTAATTATTTTGGCATGCATTTTAGAGACGGTACATTGGTCTACAGATTGGTCTCTGTTTCATCGCTTCACGTCCCATAGGTGCTGATGCACTGATTTAAATGTGAAGATGTCTAAAACTATATGAATTTGCGCTTGTATAAGCCAGTACTTGCACGTCCACGCGCCGCTGATCGTAGACCATAGTGCCATACCGCCAGGCGGATCGTTTCTCCTACGCATCTGTATTAGACCCGTGTCTTTGCGACTTTTGGTTGCCAGAGATATAGGGTCCGTTATTGCAACGATGTTTTGCACGGTAATTTTCGTGGAACGGAACAGGAGGTGCACGTGCGCAACGCTTGCAATGTGACCAGAGTTTACTGGTGCATCATGCCAGTGGGTGGTGGTCTCCAGCCTCACACCAAATTTTTGCTTTATAGGATCCAGCCGTTCTCCGCTACAAGCAGGATAATACTTTTCCGACACCCCTGACGACGGCACGTGGCCAACGCGCCGGTGCTGACCTCACATAGAAAAACATGTCAATAATCATTATGTCATTGCATGGGGCTATCATATGGCGAGGACTCGCTCCGCGCTTCGCGCTCGCTCGTAATCGCGCTCGCTCGTAATTAGTTAACCCTATTCCTTACGGGGGCAGATTCTGCCCCCGGTAGTTTTTTGCCCACCGCTTCTGAACCGTTACGTCTATCGTTTTGAAACTTTTATACTTTTTCTTAGTATGAATGACACGTTTTCTGTCAAAATTTTGGAAAAATCGGCCCAGCAGAGGCGGCTCCAGGGTCATGTTTTGGGAGGTCGTTAAAAAGCAGTTGTACGGCGCATACTTCCTTCGTAGTTTGCGGTGGAATTAAAGGGTCAGAAACTAAGCCACTGCTACATACATCATACATAATTGGATTATGCATATTTGTGGCAGAGGCGCACTCAGGTACACAAAATGGGATGCGATATCCTCCGTCAATTTAGGCCCAACTTCAAAATAAGTAAGATGATAAAAGGCGTTCCGCTCATGGTGCTCCCTACGTTGTTAACCTGAATCCACCTATGATAAACATATCACATTTAACAAATTACAGCAACATGTGACGTTCCTATCGTCCAAAACACTCACGAACAGCACATATTTCTTATAAAAAATCCACCCCATTTTCATCCCTGAGTACGTCTATTATTTTTCATTTGTGTTATTTTCCCATTCATACATTGAAGACCATGACATTGGAAGCTCAAAAACTTTTTTTCATCAAAATCGGTCGAATCAGATGGCAACAATGACTTTAAAAAAGACCCCAAATTTTCAAATTTTTGTCCCCTGCACTCCCCAATTTTAAACAAAAGACAATTTCGGTGTCCAAAACGAAATACTTCGTCACCAAAATCGAATGGTATTCGTCCCATCGAAATCAGCCGAGTGGTTATCGAGATCTCTAGGTGGGGGGGGGGGGGCAGATCCTGCCCGCCCACGCAAGTTAACGTAATTCTGGCCGCCCGCAAAGAATAGGGTTAATATATTTGTGTATAACGTACGTACTTTGCATCTGTGTCTATGCTATTATAATAATATTTAAGCGTTCTGACATCTTTGCAAATCCTTTCTTTTCGCTGTTCGTATTTGTTTCATTTTTGCGCGATTTGTCGCACATTTCAGCAATCATTGAACTTATCTGACTCAGTATTAGAGCACTCTTGATGCTTGCGTTCTATATGTAATATGTGTCATATCGGGATTTTTGCCGAGCATGTGCTCAGCTTAATGGCTTTATGACCAAAGGATGCACATTCGTGTCTTGTACTGTGCTTTTTCGGGCGGATGGTTTCTCAAGAAGCTTTTATCATGCAATTTTTACATATTTGTTTACTAGAGAAGCATGGAAAGGTCAATTCAAATCATTTTGCTCCGCTACAAAGCCACTAAACCCACTTCTAAGCCTCATAACACATCAAGATTATCCGTCAAGAGCAAGAGCAAAAGCGTTACTCTATATCAACTATAAATGAAGTATACAATCGAAAGAAGTTTTAAGGAATTTCACAGAACGGGCAAGGCAAAAACACTAGATTTTAATATAACTTCTGTTCGTGCTTGTTGGGCAATACTACATTTAATAATATAACAGAAACTAGACTACAACCCAATGAAATGCAATTTACAGAGTCACTTTCTATCCAATGTCATCTGAATACCGTTAATTAAACTGGACCAATTTGCCACTGGTAGCGGAGCCACGTTCAAATTTAGCCGCGGTGTCACCCAAGACACCCCGAAATATACATCGATTGGATGATATAGGCGATGCGAACACTACGACACCGTATTGACACCAATGTACATGTTTTCCACTGACACTAGCATCATCTGTGGACATTGTAAGGTTTGAATATGTTTAATATTGAAAAGTGTACCATGACATTTGGCAACAGTTTAGCTGCCAAGTTCATGGCAGCTGTAGGACTCTTCGAAAGCAGGCTTATAGCAACTAATTTAATTATGCACTTAAATCCTAGGACTGGTATCACACAATAGTTATGGATCGGCGGCTAGAGCGCCAGTAAAGTATGCTTGACTGCACGCCGAGCTGTAATGCCAATCGTGTGCGTGGTTCTAAAAAACGAAATTATTAAAATTATGTATAATTGTTTTCTTAATTATGTATATGGAGAACAAAAGAACATATACTTGCAAAGTTCATTTGTATTTAGTAGCAATTCATTTTTCTGGAGCAGACGAATAATCGACCTGCACGAGTCTAGATTTATGACTTTCTGTCATGCTATTTTCCGTTTTCACGACAGATAATTACGCTGAAAAGGATTCTGAATCTTTCTGATTTTTTTTTAATGTTTTGGTATGCAGCATTTAGTACGTATATGATATATTCCAATAATTTTTTACTGATTCAGGCGATATTATCACCATTCAATAGTTATAGAAACATGAAATGAGCTCATAACAAGTTTATGATACAAAATTGGCCTTTAATAAAACCTATGCACCTAGAGTTCATTCGTTCAGTTAAGCATATCATCATACTAGTTACTAAATCTGGCAGCGTCATGGATCATAGGTCGGTCTGTGCTTGCGTGATGATGTGCTAGAATCGATTCGCTAGTCCATTGCATTGGGCGAGTCCATTGTGCGTCAATTGCGGGGAGTCCATATGGCGACCAATTGCGTTCCACGCCACATCTTTTTTCTGAATCATTCTGAATCATTTGAAAAGATTCGGTCGGTGGAGATCTGGCATCACAGCAAACCTATAAATAGTCATCTTGCTAATTACCACCAAACCACCATTTTGTTACATATTATACTCTTACCAACACTTAACTTAATTTTGAGGGACATTTCAAGACACAAACCACCTGGAAAAGTTGTGTAGTTAAGGATCATCGAAACTTTTCAAAACATTTAAAAATGTTCTAAAAAGTTTCGCACAGTAATCCATCGAATAACGACCATTAACTCGGTGCCGGCAGTCATAAGCCTTTGTTCCAGAGCAGAGGCCTTGTTCGGGCCTTCCAGATACCGCCGGCTCTGCCAGTAATGCACACCAAAGCAGAGAGCAGCTTACCTACATCAGTTGGAGATGGAATTATAGCGTATCGCGAGTGACACTAATCAGCCTGCTGGAGAGCGTCTGGCGTGCGAAACAGCTCCGTCTCCTCCTACCAAGCGACCTGGCCCGCTTCCACTGATGGTATTAGTGGTGTTAATGCTGGTCAGTGTGGTCTACTGACAAATGAACAGGACATTTTCCCACGTACCTACATGTCACTTGTCGTGCAGCTAGCCTGCTGAGTTTTTGCCGAGCTGGCCAGGAATGCCCTGCTCGCTGGGAGTCTGTCATTCCCGGGTGATGTCAACTGAGCCATGACGTGTACGACGCAGTTAAATTGAATACCGGAATATGACGGCGCGGAACGAGGCGGAAGTAGCCAAGTAACTTTTCGGCTTTTCCTTTGACGATAATAAAGATCTCGACATGTTGCATGCAGGGAAATCCAGGACATTTTATCTTACCTTGGCAGTTGAAATGGAGTTGCTCAACAGATTATTATCATAGTTCATAGGCAAAGAACAGAAAACGTACCCGAGACCTGTGGTGCAACTACATCGTAATATTTTACCACCGTAATAACCTATTTAACAAAACGCACAAGAATAGCATTCTGGACTTCCAATGAAGTTAAAAGGGATATATAAGCCGACAGCCGCCAAAGTCGTGCTGAAATGTAAATATTACCATCTTTGACATTTGTTTTGTATAAATTTAGTCCGGAAGATTTTGGGGGGGGATTGGGAAAATGGATTCCCGAGATCAGGACCCACGGCTAAGCTAGCTTGTTTGCGCAGGGCCCCCTGACCCCACCATCCATCACGCATTCCCAGTCACCGGCAAGAATTAGAGACGACAAAGTTTAACCGTCCCCTAACGACTGAGGACGTCCGCCCGGCTCGCTGCTCATCTGACCTTTGAACGCCGCCGCTTGCACAGCCGCAGGTCATCCCCGCCAGGAGGCAACAGCGAGCGCGAAGCTGCTCGAACCCATCTTGCCAGGGTGGGTCAGATCTGAAGTCCAGCGCTCTCCCGACTGAGCTACACGGGCGGTCAAGGTTTGCTGAGAGATAATAAGAAATAGTTAACCATAAATTTGGAAAGTTGCGTCAATCAAGACATCGATCTGCTTCATAATCATCGGCAGGACTCATGGTGTATGTTAGGAAATCTGCCTTACAGACAAATTCCATTATAGTTACAGAAAACCGAGATATCATTTTTTTAAAGCCTTTACTGGTAAAGGTTTTGCAGTGCGTAACTGCTAAGCCCTTACATGAGTGACCCTCCCTCTATCCAACGCGACAACCGCACCTTACGTTAACACCACAAGAGATAAAAAAGGAGAAAAGTCGCGCCACTCACTCAAGGAAGAGAAAAAAACAAATATAAAAAGATTCAATGATAGTTCCCTTGACTCAGACGCAACTGATTCTGAAAGCCTAAGAGCCGAAAGGTGGTGGGCCGAAAGGTGATGCATAATAATCAGAAACTGTTATTGTAAATTTTTTGCCATGTTTCCCGCGCCTGGGTAGTTCATCCAACACAGTCAGTAGACCAGTCGTTGAGGAACAGCCCAGGCACCACAAGATGTGCTGGGAGGTAATATTAGTAAGGAGATTAGTTAGATTACGCCCGTATTACCCCCCGTATTAGTAAGGATTAGTTACATAAGGACAGAGCTAAACTACGTAAACTACTATTTTGTTTCAATTGTAAGTTAATTTAAGTTGTAAAATGCAAGATTTAATCACCACATATTTTGTTTTAACATATAATGTTTTTAAATCTGAAGTTTAGACCTTGATATCTCTCATGATTAAAAAAAATGAGGCGCACATATTGAATTCCAAAGTTTTGGACCTTTTAACGTTGTAGTAAAAAGACGATAATTTTCGGTTCGAGAATGACTCTTTTAGGTGTATTTTTTGCCTTCTATTTCTGATTATGTTTCTTATTGTAATAATTTGTTCAGTATTCTGGAAGTCTCCAATCAAGAAACTTATGCATAAACTGAATCATTTGAACTGTAGCAATTCTATTTATTTCAAAAATTTATATTCTTTGGAAGATTGGCTCAGAGCTGGAGGGGAACACCCTCGCATAATCACTCGAACTGCCTGTTCTGGAGTACTACAAGTCTATTCAATTGTGATTTGTGATGCGTAATTCATACCCCGAAGAAGACTAACAATAGTATTAAGTAAGGCAAAGATCTGGAATTGGTATAACATATATGTGTTTTGTATTATAATACTAATAAAATCCGGCTTATTACACCTATATTGCGGCTGATAGTGCGAGCAACATTTTGATAAGTAGGCAATTTTAGGGATTTTCTCTATTGTAAATATCCTAAAGTAGATAATTCATCTAATTTCCATGAACATGCATAATTTTAATATGGACAAGATTGGTGTTTTAATGTCATTATTTGAATGAGTATTGAAATATGTCTTAGACATTTTAATTGAAAGTAGTTGGCCCGAGAGCCAACGCGACAGAAGTGGCAAAATTTCGTCTACTATGTTTTGTAATTCTTGGGATTTCTTATTTCCAGATTATAGCAGTGTCATCTGCATACAAGAGACATGTAATTTTAGAGCTAATTTTTGGTAAATCATTTACGTAGAGAGAAAACAATACTGGTCCTAGGATGGATCGCTGAGGGACGCCTATCTGTACATCATGTTGTTGGGAGGATATATTATCAATTTGTAACACTTGGTGTTCGTTCCATATACCCGCCTGGCGTAAGGGTCTCTCGCCGACGCGCGGCGTAGGGGGTAAATATTACCAGCCCTCTTATCTTCAACCAATAATCGCAGGGAGAGCGCGCAAGGCGGCGATCGAAAGCTCTCAATGAAACGAATCGAATGAATACCGAAATCTTTTCAAGTTAGGTCAAATGTAAGGTCACGTCAGGTCATATGGAAAAGTTCGAGTTAAATTGAGTAATGGTTTCATACTTGCAATTAAAATCCTTGAATTAAGACTGTCAATGCACATAAAAGCTCTCAAAGGGTAAATACATCTATTGCATTAAGAAAAAATGAAATTGGCTGCAAATGCAAAGGCAAGGGGTCAGGTCACAAAAGGTCACTGTCACGAAGAGGTCAAATAAAGCCTTGTGACACATGTTTTAGGGGAATTTTGCAAGTAGGAATCGAAAGAAACAGTCATTTTTAACACTTGACCCCGTTCAAGAGGTCAGTCCAGGTATCTAAGTCAAAACTGAACTGACTAATATGAATAACAATGCATGTTTCTAGGTTAGTTTTGTCTCATAAACACAAAATGAACATTTATATATCTGTATCAGAGTAAAAAAAATCAAAAAAACTTATTTTGAAAATACGTCAGACGCATACTTATGCTTGGAGAGTCATCAGTCACTGAAAAATGAAGCTATTACTTTGAAATTTGGTCTGGGTATTCATTACACTTGGTTGTCATATATATTCCGGTTTTTTGATACCTTTGAAATTTTCAATTTTTGGGGGAAATTTCTGAAAAAAATCAGTTTTTTAGATTTTGGTGGAACAAAAATCCAAAATTTTGGAAATCCGAAATTGCCATCTTGTAGACAATTGAATTTCCTTTATAATACTGTTTTGCGTTTGCGATTTGCTTCAAAGCTATGTTTTCTACGATGCATCAAACATTTAATCGTTATCAACAAAAATTGGCATGACATGACGTCATCAAAACGTCATTATCTCCCAAAGTCTCAAATTTTTTTCGTTATTTTTTTAGGAAGATGTCAAAATTGAGCTGGATATAGTACTGAACTTTGACTCGTTATCTGTTACGTTTTTCGAGTTATGCGAAATGACGGGAGGGGGTAATATTTACCCACTACGCCGCGCGGGTTAAACCCGGCGCAACTGCAGGGGGGTTGAATTTCCGCCCCCCTCAGGTTTTTTCAGGAGTAGCGGAAAAAACGGCGAGCGCAGCGCCGCAAATCGTACACCGTTTGGGCATCAATTACCACACTTTAGAAAAGTTTTTGAACTTGAGGTCATCTCAAGGTCCAGGTCACAAGTCCAGTGTCAAGTGACTCACCTCAAAAATGTTTTTCGTTCCGTGCCAAAGCACATTCTGTTTTTCCGAAAGTTTTGAAAAGCTTGCAGAATTCATGAGAATATCGTACCGTAATTTCGTTTGTCCGGATTTTTCGTCATCGGTGACCAAAAGGTCAGTCAATTTCCTGACCTCTCCCATTATAAGTGAATCGGGACAAAAACAAGATGCTTCCCTTTCCAGAAAAGTTATGCATTGGATCAGGCCTAATTCCTTTTAGAATCATGCTATTTTTAAGCTCGAGTCTAAATGATCAAGGTGCCAATTTTTGCCTTTAGTGATTTCTACAAGGTTATCTTGAGGTCACTGAGTTCATCAGCATGATTTGCCCTCATACTCTTGATACAAAAAGAGATAGAATACGATTAGTTATCCAATGTGTTCGTTCGTCTGAACCGCGTTGGCCCCATATGCAATTGACCTACATGGGTCACCAAAGACTCTTGGACCTGAGGTCAATTTTGAAGTTGACCTACCAAGTCACCATATATAGTTTTAAACGCATCAATGAGAGCAAACACGATGCGTCAAAATGGGTTTCCTGTCATCTTTCTTATGTGAACATGCTATCCGAAACTGTTTTGCTAAAACAGTATTTTGTGACCATTGTCATCGCCGTCTATGGAGCCTAAACTATTGATCTGAGCTCAATTTTGATTGACCTGGTGCGATTAAAATTCCAATAGCGTATTCGATTGCCTCTCTAATTGTTTGCTCTAGCTATCATAGTTTCCGAGATAAATCGGCCGTTCTGAAAATAGTCCTAAGAAGAGTCCTAAAACCGGAGGAGAAATCTACCGTTTGGGTGACCACGTGACGCGTCAATGGGTGGTGAAAACTGAGTCCAAGAAAACGTGACATTAGCATCGGATAGGGAGCTTGCTAAAGAGCTAGTCGTAAGTGGCCATTTTGTGTTTGTTTTCCGCTGTCGCTACGTTCGTAGTTTTGGAAGATTCACGGGGCGGAGAATCAACCCAACTGCAGTTTCGTTGTCGGCGCGAAAGCCCCGCTGCAGTGCGCGGGTTTTAAGACAAGCGGATAGATGTGCATTATGATTTAATTCCTTGATGCCATCTTTGTGTATTGTTTTTGAGTAGTATTTTCAATATTTGTACAGTGGGTCGAAAGCTTTTCGTAAGTCGAAGTAGGATGCCGAGGGATTGTTCAGAAATTTTCAAATGATTAGTAATGATATTCTTGAAGTAAGATCAGTGCATATATGTACTTCGTGTCAACTTGCGAAATCCAAATTGTTGATCAGGAACGGAAATAGAATGTGTATTGCAGATGAGGGGTAACCATTTAGATATGTTTCTCTATGCTTAAGAAATCATTGGTAACATTCTAATGGTCTATAATATTTGGTTTCTTTTGGGGTCGCCATTGTCTTATTATATTATATTCTGATATAGTAATTATTAATATTATACTGATATAATATTATATAATATTGTACTGACATTCTTCAGTTTGTGTCTTTTTCACCTGTTGTAAGAGCGACAGAGTGAGCTGGTTGAGCCCACCTCTTTCTGCTCATGTCGGAGTAGACTCAACTCTCTAGACTAATGTCAGAGTGGACCCATCTCTCCAGACTGATGTCAGAGTGGGCTCACCTATCTCTGCTGATGTCATATAATGGACTCGCCTCTCTCTGATGATGTCAGAGTGGAGAATCACCTCTCCAGACCGATGTCATAATGGACTCACCTATCTCTACTGATGTCAGAGTGGACTCACATCTCTCCAGACTGATGTCAGAGTGGACTCACCTCTCCAGACTGATGGCGGTGAGAGTGAGCACAGAGCAGATTGCCGTCACCGTCTGAATGTAGTGCACACCCAGACACAACACTGGGCCCAGAGTCCAGGTGAAGGAGAACAGCTTGGCGATCTGTGAAGGCGCGCAGAGAACGTGGGGTCAAGAACAGCAGAATGTGGTGGCATCAGCAGGAGAGTACCAGCGGTGTGACGTGTCCGAGACAGCAGGACTGTGATAGGCGACAGCAGAGAACGTGTGATCAAGAGACAGCAGGACTGTGATAGAGCATCAGCAGGAGAAGTGACCTACGTGTGACGTGTCCCGAGACAGCAAGGACTGGTGAAGGCGCGCAGAGAATGTGGGGTCCAAGAACAGCTGAATGTGGTGGCATCAGCAAGGGAGAGGTTAAACCGTACGGTGTGACGTGTCCGAGACAGCAGGACTGTGAAGGCGCGCAGAGAACGTGGGGTCAAGAACAGCATGAATGTGGTGGCATCAGCAGAGAGTACCTACGGTGTGACGTGTCCGAAGCAAAGCATGGGGAGGAAATAAGGACTGTGAAGGCGCGCAGAGAACGTGGGGTCAAGAACAGCAGAATGTGGTGGCATCAGCGGAGGAGGAGTACCGTACGGTGGACGGTGTCCGAGACAGCGAGGACTGTGAATAGAGACGAGCGGAGGAGAGGGTGGGACCTAGCGGTTGGTGACGTGTCCGAGACAGGCAGGAGGCTGTGAGTGGAGACAGCTGGAGCGACGACAAAGGACAGCGAGCACGAGTCCCATGGTACAATACAAATAGGGTCGTATGGCTATAATAATATGACAGAGACGAGCAGGGACGACATGAGGACAGGCACACATTGTATGACGACAGAGGACGAGCAGCCAGTGTGCAATACAAATATCGTATGCTCATTGTATATGAAAGTTAGTTGAAAATGCCTTAATCGGCATATTATAAGTTTTCGAATAATTACGAGCAAGCGCTTCGCGCTCGCTCGCCTTCCTGTGGTTTATGGGACAAATATGAGAAGGATCGGCCCGACCCGACCCAAACCGACCCGACCAAACCCAATCCCACTCCCCGTGGCGACGCTTTTGAGAAGCTTTTATCTCTGCAGCAGCACTTCCGATTGACAAGCGGTCTTCTTTGCTGAGCAGCCCCATTTAACCTACCCTGTTACAGACCAGTGCCGACTAATGTGGGTGACTACCACTGTGCGTGGCGCGTGCTGCGTGAGGGCCTGAGGGGTGTTGAAAAGTGTTTTCTTACAACAACTCTGCAACGGCTGTGCAAATTGTGCGTTTTTTTGCGTGGTCAGAAACCTCTCAGCCGCCAATTTCCCACAACTCAGGGGTAGGGTGACTCTGCACGTGTGCACGTGCACACCCCTATTCTATATCTCAGGAACGGCTGAACCACCGATTGTGTTAGAATTTGGTGACTGGTTAGGGACCTCTCAGCCGCCCCTTTCCCACAAATCAGGGGAGGGTTGCTCTACACGTGCGCTCGTGCACACCCTTTTTTGTATCTCAGAGACTACTAGCCCGATTGAGTGAAAATGCACCATACATTTCCTACGCGTTCGCTCGTTCATCGCCAACTACGGCGCTTTACTGGTAATCATATTCGTATGACCAAGGTAAGGTTACTTCTCTTTTCAGCGGTTCTGTTAACAATGCTGGAGGTAAACGTTCAACTAAATTCAAAGCATGGAGCAAATGTTATTTGTAGAGAAGAAAATCAGCACAAAGTACTAATTAGGTATTCTTGTATTATTTTTGTGTAAGTGATATAACGACAATAGCCGTTTTCACGATGGGTTATTTTGCGCGAAATGTTTTAAAATATTTTAAAATGTTTAAAATGTTTTAGTAGTAGCTGCTTTCACGATGGACTAATTGGCGAAAAAAAAAGTTTTAACCCTCGCCATACGGTCCCATAGGCGAGGGTTAAAACATCGTGAAGACCACTAAACATTTTAAACATTTTAAAATGTTTTAAAACATTTCGCGGAAAATACTCCATCGTAAAAGCGGCTATTATGTCGATCCAGGGTTTGTGAATTGGTGTGCACATTTTACATGTACGAAAGTTAAAGGTGTTCCAGACAACCGTTGCGTGCTAACTATTTTCATAAAACAAGTAATGTAATCAGTAGGTTTCTTTGCACCATCACTATTCTCAGCTGTTCCTAGAATGAACCTGAAGCCTGACCTCAATGCTTTAAAAATACTTCTTTAGGCCATGTTAACCGGCTGGCGTGCGCTTATTGCTGTTCAGACAACACTTACTGCACGCAAATGACTAGAAGCTCACGAAACGGACGAGCTCATGCTCAATAGAGCCATTGTTTAGAGCACAGCAGGAGTTGGAAATACCATGCCAAACTGCATCGGTTTCTGTGGATTTAGGTTTCACCGACACTTCCTCGAGAATAGTTTCGGCTAAATGTAAGTCACATGAATGCATACAGTATCTTCGGCGTTAGTGACTGGATTATGCTCCTCGTGCATCCGATGATTCACCACCGATGACATTTACACCGACACTTAACCTCCAACGCGTTGTTTTCTAAAGCTATTTCCAATGTGGCATGAACTGTGCAGCCAGTTTTGGTTCCGTTTCAGCGGCTGGCTGCACGGCTAAGTGTGTTTACTGAGCGTTTCCGGCGGGACACCGAGTCGTCCCCCGGTGCGGTGTACCGGTTGGCCTACGACGTCAACCCACCACGTCAGCCGGCTTCGGAGAAAGGCGCGCTTGATCCGCGCGGATCCTGTGGCGGCTCCGTCACCTGACGGACGACCGGGCGGCAGGACAAGACAGGACAGGTCACACGCGCCCCTGGCCCACCGGAACTGACCGGGACGGGACAACCCACCACACCCGGGTTACCCCACCACCCCGTCCGCCAACGCGACCAGCAGCAGTGAATGTAGGAGCATTCCAAAACAGTATTCCCGCATTCCAAAACGCATTCCCAAACAGTAGGCACACAGGTGCATTAAGGCTGGTAGTTAATTCCTCAACCATGCAGCTCCGAAGCCTAAAAGGTATCGATGAGTGATGCTGACCGTTCTATCCCTTACATAACGCGATTACTTTTATCAGACATGAGACATTAACTCAGCGGTCAGCTTCTCACATTGTTTATAGCTTGG